>VMDO01002379.1:0-170193 GCA_007922755.1 Pedetes capensis | reverse complement strand
TTTTTTTTTTTTTTTTTTTTTTTTTTTTTTTTTGGTGAACTTTCAGTTTCTTTTTTAAAAGGCCCTAACGCAAAAAAGGAAAACCCTCCACCAGATGGATTGACAGTGTCTGCAACAATAGGCTTAAATATAAATAAGATCATTTGCCTGGCACAGAATCGGCAAGTGTTTCGATCTGCTGTACATAGGGTCACTATGAGTCGGACTGGACTTGATGGCATCTAACAACAACAACAACAACAAAAGATGTATCAGATATTCTTTCATCATGTAAAAACAATGAAGTATACTTTGCATACAATATTATTCTTTTGGGATACACTTCTGTGAGTGTTGACAGTGCACACAGTCATTAACCACCAGCACCATTAGATATGGCACAGTTCCAGCTCACAAAAAATTCTCCTGCTCCTCTGTGGCCAGCCCTGTGTTGGCCCACCCCAGCCAGCACTGCTCTGTTTCCTCGCTATAATTTCACCTTTTTTGAATGGTGTATAAATGGAATTTAAATATCTTTTAATAGGTTACTTGTTATCTTATGTAAATATGTTATTTAGATAGTACCTAGCTTATTTCTGTGAAGAACATTATTATCCTGATGCCCATTGGCTTCTTTTTATATTATTTTCATAACTGAGCTGATCTCCTTTCCCTGAGGTCATTGATTAAATAACTTTATTATTGTGAATATTGCTGCTTTCTAGTGTAAGCACTTCTGTTTCTCTTTTCAGTCTTATGTAAATAGCTTTATAATTTATTGCTGCAGTGACTGTCATGCCCACTGTGTATAAATAATAAGAAAAAACTTTTTCACAGATGTTTACAGAGTCTGGGATGGATACTTTGTCTACAGTGCAATTTTTCTCCTTCCTCACTCTTTTTCTTCCTTCCTTCCTCCCTTCTTTCCTTCCTCCCTTCCTTTCTTTCTTCCTTTTCTGCTTTCCCTCTCTCTTGTACTCTCCTCCCTTCTTTTTGTTTACTTTACAGGGTGACATTTTTGATTATATAGTGCTCATGTGTTCTATGATGTAATATCATTGTATAGATATGAGTAAGTACTATTAGGGTTGTGATCTTTTTGAGTTGTTACTTTTCAGTTGTTTAAGCCCATATGCACCAAAATATTTTCCACAGACTCTTTTGGGTTTATTGCTGTTTAAACATAATGTGCTCACAACAGTCTGAAGATTGATTATAGGGTTCCAAGTGGAAGGTGGCAGTCTGATAGCAGGCAGTAAAGGAGCAGTGGCTATGCATGTTTAGAAACTGTGTGTGTAGGCACAGGAGACATACAGATTTTGGGGGTATTTTCTTTTTTATTTTTCTTTTTTTTTCAGTACTTGGGTGTTGAGCCCAGGACCTTGCACATACTTTGCAAGTACTCTGCCACTGGGCTGCACCCTCCCCCACGGCCCATTTTTTTGTTTGTTTGTGTTTTATTTTGAGTCAGGGTCTTGCTAAATTATGCAGGCTGCTGCTGACCTTGAAGTCATATTCCTCCTGCCTAGTTGCTGGGATTACAGGCATGTGCTACCACTCCCAGGCTTTTTCTGTATTCTTTTTCTTTTCTTCTTCTTTTTTTTTTTTTTTTTTTTTTTTTTTTTTTTTTTTTTTTTTTTTTTTTTTTTTTTTTTTTTTTTTTTTTTTTTTTTTTTTTTTTTTTTTTTTTTTTTTTTTTTTTTTTTTTTTTTTTTGTTTGTTTTTTTTTTTTTTGGCCAGTGGGACTCTTGAGATTCAAAGGGCGTTAGAATTCCCACAGCCCCTTTCATGGTCCCATGATTGAATTAACACATTCAGTCATTTCCTCAATTTCTCTTAGTTGCCTGGACATGAAATTTCTTATAGCAGCCTAATCCAAAGTGCTCTAGCAGTTGGCTCACTTTTGTCATTTACTCCTTAACTATTAATTTTTTTTTAAGAAAGCTATAAAAAAAAATACAAAGCTGGAAAAAAGAAATACAAAGTCAAAGGCCTCCCCTAACTGTAGGGCCTTCCCTTCACGAGAACCCAGGCCTTCTGCAGCCCCAGGTGCTTGTGCTCACCATTGAAAAAGCAGCTTGCCTGTTGCCCTTCACAGTACAGCCAAGTTATTAAGCATGTTCTGTGTGGCATGTGTTTACATGTGCATGTGTGTTGTTTCTCCTTCTCCAGGGGCTCTTCATGATTTGAAGTGTACAACTAACAATTTACAACTGTGGGACTGTTCTTGGAAAGCACCCCTTGGTGCAGGCCATGGTACTGTTAATGAAATTTGCATTGAAGACAGGTAATGGAAATATTCTGATTAACTTCGTCTACAACCTAGAAGTTCTTTAGCTTTCATTTTAGAATATGACGATTTTATTCTGGGAATTTTAAAATGACATTTTAACACTGTACTCCCTGTTTCTTAAAAATTGTAACTTTTACATCAACCAAACTATAAACACTCTCTTCTAGGCAAAAGTTTGTTTTGTTATGTGAGTAGTGAGTGCAGGGCACACCTGCAGTGTGCTGATCTGCACCAGGAAGTTTCACTAGTCTGTCCCAAACCAGTGTCCACCCATGTCAGGTTGAAGTCTAGCTATGCCTGATAGAAAGTGTTAGTAGCAGTGTCTCTGCACATAGGCATTTACTCTCATGGAAAAGGTCTGTCAGTAGGCAGTTCAGGCTGGTATGGTTGTTGATCACCATAGAGACCACGTCCCTTTGCCATGCTACTCCACCATCTTTTAATCTGTGATTTCGTGGTCCAGTATGATTGTCGATGAGCGAACATCCTTTCTGCATTCCAAGAAGCAAACAGAAAAAGGAGGACAAGTATCTTTAAGGAGATTTATAAGAAGTCCTACAAAACACCTCTGCTTACACCTCCTTGGCCAGAACCCAATCAGATAGCTAAACCTGGCTCCACAAGAGGCTAGGAGCTTAGTTCTCCTAGTTGGATGGCAATATGCCCAGTAAACACTGGTGAGTCCATGTGGTTAAGGACAAGGGAGAAATGCACAGACATTGTGAGGTGAGTGGCTGTGTCTTTCTCATTACTATATACTGTTATAATCTTGGAGTGCCCTGGATGCTTTTCTGCCTAGCATGGAGCCCTTGGCCCACCTGCACACCTCAACAGTTTCTGTGGTTTTCCCTAATCACAGCAGGATGCTGTGGGGCTTAGCAAAGCTGAAGGAGTTTCAGTGAGCTTTCCCTGTTCTGAGTTTACTAATGAGTGGTCCTGATAGCAAGTGACATGACGAGTATTTAACATACTCAGATGTTCCCCATCCAGTGTAGATTCACTGTGCATTATCCTAAGCATTAGGGTAACTTATCAGTCAGCCCGAGCTGGGTTATATTGCAGTAACAGCCTTTAGATCTTAATTCCCTATGTCTTGCTTGTGAAAATAAAGGGGTTATTTCTCACCTGTGTCCTAGTGTCAGCTGGGATCTGTACCCTGAGTTTATTTCAAAGGGCCCTACATATTATGACTTTGGTGGCATGGGGAAGAGAAGAGACACAGCTTGTGCTGGCCTTTAGAGCTTCCTTCCTGAGCTGATAGCTGTGACTTTCACTCAGATTTCTCTGACCAAATAAAGCCACATGGCTGTGCCTTGCTTCAGAGGGGCAGAGAAGGACAGTCCTACTGTGAGTCCAGAAGGGGAGATCCTAAAATTTTTGGTAAATAGCATGAATGCTAGCTACAAGCCCCTTGAGAGGAAATTAGTTCTGGCTCCCTAGGAGTTTAAAATAAAATAAAAGTAGTAATAATGCTGTGGGTTACTTGCTGATGGAAGTTATATGTGAAGTACAAAGGAGAAGAGACCAAGGAGTATGGCGGTCCTGAGAGGCTGTCAAGGGGAGGAAGGAGTAATGTCGAGGAGGCTCAATTTTCTCAGCAGAAGAAGAACAGAAGGACATTCTACCCTGAGTGAATGCTGGTTACAATGGCTTAAACTAATGAACTGGCGGATTTTGGAAAATTCGGATGGTTCCAAGTTGCTGGTGATTAAAGACACCTCATCCTATGAGGTTAAAAAGGAGGTGAGCCATGCGGCTCAAAGCCAAAGTCCTAAGTGAAGGATGAGCAGAAGCTGCACTCCATGCTGGGTGGGGGCTGGGATGCAAGAGACCTAAAAGTTCCCTTTGTACTAATTAATATTTTCATGAGAAGTTGGAAATGTAATAATAGCAATTTAAAAAAAAACATGATCCATAGAGATAAAAAGGACTGTGGAACCAGAGATGAAAACACCATTTGTCTACAAGATACCAGATGGGGACAGGAAATGTTTTGAATACATATGATGAGGAAGTTTTGTTAATGTAAACTGTGGGCCAAGGCAGAGCAGTGGGCAAGTTTAGGGCTATACCAGGTGGCCAGTTTTGCTTCTTTCATTGGCCTGAGCCCCTCCTAGTATGAGGCACTGTGTGATGGTCTCCAAATGGTGGATGATGGAGGGGCTAGAGTATGTGGGAAGTGAGGCTGCACAGGGAAGGTTGAGCTGTGAAACCCCAAGTTTCTTGAAAGAATCATCTCTGCTTACACATCGTATTTTCAGGTACAATCTAGTTATTTTTCCTACCACCATACTGATAAAATTACCATTAACCTCTCTTTTTTCAGTCTTAAGATACAGTACAGCCCAGCATGTTTTTATATACAGAAGATCATACAGTATTTTCCAGTGTAGTTTGTGTGAATCAAGTTTTTATGGAAATGACACTATTTTTATCTACTAATTAAAATTCTATTTCTTTCATTGCAGGCCCCATTCATGTCATCGATTAGAAAAAACAAATATTAAAATCCCAGCTCTTTCACCTGGAGATCATGAAATAACAATAAATTCTCTACATGATCTTGAAAGTTCTCCGAGTAAATTCATATTAAATGAAAAAAATGTGTGTAAGTATTTGAAAAGAAAATTTATTTATTAATTATTGTTGGTTTTTTATTTTTTTCTGTTTCTTTTCTTTTCTTTTTTTCTTTTTTTTGCTTTTCTTTCTTTCTTTTTTTCATTTTTGAAATCTCACTGTGCAGCCCAGGCTGTTCTTATACTTGTGATCCTCCTGCTTGAGCCTCCCTAGTGCTGGGATTACAGGCATGTACCATGCCCAGCTGAAAATTGATTTTAAAATAGAACAATTACATTGTTAGAAGCATGATGTATATTAGTTACTTCTGCATAACTATGACCAGAATCCCCCACATGTTTATCAGCTTGTTGTGCTGTGGGGGTTTGCATGTTGCTGTGATGCTGAAAGCTATGCCACTGATATTTCAGATACCAGCAGGGCCACCCTTGGTGGACAGCTTTCAGCTGACCTTCCAGACTAAGAATGACTAGGTAGAAGGACCCAGCAGCCCACTCTGGAAATAATTAGCCGTTGAAAACTCTGTGAATAGCAGAGAAGCACTGTCAGATATGTTGTTAGGTGCCGTCGAGTCAGTATCCAACTCATAGCGACCCTCATAGGGTTTTCAGTGGCTGGCTGTTTCAGGGTTGCCTTGGGAGTGGATTGCCAGGCCCTTCTCCCATTTTTTCGGTGCTGGGAATTGAACTCAGGACCTCAGAGACTGCAGCACAGCGCTCTACCAGCTGAGCTAAATCCCAGCCCGTCAAATATAGTGCTGGAAAATAAATGAACACTCCCCCTGACCCCTGCAAGCTGGAAGGCATTCAAAAGACACCTGCGGAAGAGTTGTCCCCTCAAAGTAGAGTTGATCTTAATGATGGGAATGGAGTAAAGCCCCTGGGACCTCCATTTGCTGATGTGGCACCACTCAAAATGAGAAGAAACACAGTGCCTGCAATGATGGGCTCACACATAAAAAGACTGTGTCCATGGTAGTGTTGAGTAGTGTTTTGTTCGGTTGTACATAGGGATCCTATTAGTTGGACCCCAACTCGATGGCACCTAACAACAAAAAATGACCAAAATACCTGAGAAAACAATTTAAAGGAGGAAAGATTTATTTTGCCTCATGGTTTCAAGGGTTCACTGAATGTTTGCTTGGCCCATGTACTTGGGCAGGACATTATGGTGGGAAGAGTGTATGACAGAGAGAGCTTTTCACTTTATAGTGGTCAGGAAGTAGAGAGTAAGATAGGAAGGGGCCAGGGACAAGATGCCCCCGAGGACTCTTCCCTCAGTGACTGACTTCCTCTATCTAGGTCCCATCTTCTCAAGTTCCCAGAACTTCCCAAAATAGCACCACCAGCTGGGGACCAAGTCCCCAGTATAGGGCCCTTGTGGGGCAGGGAGGGGTATTTCATATCCAAACCATGACATGGTGCATTGCTTTTTATATTGTGGTGCTTTGTAGGTGGCAAACACCTACTGTTCTTTAAATTCATTTGTTATACTAATACTTTTATTCACCCAGCAACTTTGCTGTGGATTATAGAGCATAATCCAGATGGGAAAGAAGCAAACGTTGATGAATGGATCACTCAGAAGCAGGGTATATAATGCAGATTATAGAAAAATGCTTGGAAGATTCTTATCTCTTCATGTTCTAAGGCAGGCAAAGCTTGTAGGTTAGGAGTAAATGACCTATTAACAAAATAAATAAACAAGACTTTCATTAAATTCTTTCCTATCTGAAAAGTTGAGTTTCTAGAAAGCAAATTAGAATTGTTTTCAGATGTTTATGTTAGTGCAAAAGAAAAGCAAATGACGGTTCATGGGAATTTAGGGGAAACTTCTACCTCCGCTATCAAGAAAAGGAAGGAAATTGTAGTTTTAATCTCTTCACTTATAAGCATGGCTATTACTGTCTTTAGCTTGAAATGTTGAATGTGACTTGTGTTTTGAAATGTCCGTCACCCTACTTAAATGTGAAATGAAAATTATGTGAACTTTTCAAGGAGAGAAACATTTTAATGGGTTAATGCTGCCTCGGTTAAATATTCCCATGTTTCATAATTTTTAGGTTACTACATTGTGGTGCCTTGAATCATTTAGAAAAAGAATCACACCCTTGAAAGACTCTAGCTCTCTTCTAGTCACACTGGCACCTGAACTTTCCCTCTCCTGGCATCAGATCAACTTCTTATTTTATATTTGTCCACCCTTTCCTTTTTTACTTAAAGCTTCTTCTTTAAAGCATTCTCCACTGGCCGTGGATAGCTGTGTTATTATTGACTTTGTTGTATAGGTTTAGAGTTTAAATCCACATAGCCAGCCCTAAACATCTTACGTGCACTGTGTTCAGCAAATTTAAGTAAAATCTAATTCTAAAAATTATTTTTAGGTTCCAAGGTCGACTAGTTTGTGATCATTTGTTCTGTTGTTGTTAATATTTAGCACATTCAGCTCCCCTCCCCCTAAACACGCCTGCAGTTTTGCACTTGCCACGACTTTAATTGGGCCTTGAACTTCATAGGGAGTGACTAGAGGTGAGGAGAGAGAGTGACTCTCTAGATTTCTTCTAATTTACCTTCATGTTATTGTCATTTGAGGAGTCATGTGAAAGTGTCCAAGTTCTCATACCAGACCATACCATCCTGTGGAACACAGAATGGATCACACACATATCTTATTTTCCACTGATCCAAAATTTTCAATAATTTACCCAATCCTTATTGGTAGGGAGACTTGAAGGTTTTAAAAGATGCATTACTCTCCTAGCTACTTCTTTTCAGTATACTGTTTTCTCATTAATTATACATGCCCAAATTCTAGTCAAGGGTTTGTCTCAATACCTTTTGTAATTTAGCTAAACTATTACAGGAACCCCATTGCTGTTGTATTGCAATATGAGTAATGGGTTGAAAACAGAGTCCCTGGCCTTCCCAGCCTTCTTTCTCAAATTTTGACAGTACAACATCCCTGGTCTTTTCTCTGTCCTCCTCTCTAAGCTCTGTTTTATTTGGCCCAGATGACAACCTGTTTTGTCTTAGTTCAGTGATCCTGGATTTTCTCTGATTTCCTTCTGCTTCTATATCATTCTCTGCCTGGATTCTTGCGGGTGTGTCTGGATCCTTTTAGGTGTAGTTGTCTATCAGCAGCCCCTAAAATGAGCTTTGGCTGTTTTGTGTATGTGTTCACGTTTCTTTCTTCATCTCCACTCAAGGAGTTCCTCTGGAGTCTGCACCAACGGTTGGTGTTTTCAGTAAGCTGGCCACAGAATACTCTGCTCCATGCCTCTTCTTTCCTGGCACTGGTTCACCCACAGCCACCCTTGTGCATCTCTGCATAGTGGTTCCTGATACCTTTTGCCTGTCTTGCTGCTAAACCTGGATTGTTTCTCTTTCTCATTAGAAAGAAATGAAATCATTCCTCTGCTCCAATTACTTTGGATTGTCCAATACATTTTTGTCTTTTTTCACATTTGACATAATGCATGCCATTATTGCTCTAGCCAGGATTTCTACAGTGGTCTCCTAACTGATCACCTTATCTCTTGTCTCAGTGCCTCATGGGCTGTTAATAAATACACGCTAATATAATAAATACACGTTAATAAATACATGTATTTGTGTTTTTTTTTCAGTAATAGGTTTGAGAGTTTTAATTCTTATTTATTTTTGATCCAGCAAGAATAGAGTTTAAAAGTAATTGGTTAATAGAAGTACATTATGAAAAATCACTATTTTACTAAGTTTTCTCTTTTTTTTTTCTTTTTAAACCTTATTTCTGGATCCTCCAGTAATCTTGAATGTTGTATATCTCTGGTGTACACTAACCTTTCTGAAGTCCTTCTTACATCTTGTACTTCTTCACAGTAACTCATCAGCTTCCTAACTCAGCACCTTAGTCATTAGGACAGTCTTGCTGTTATTCAATGATATCTGTAACTGGCATAGCTCATAGAATTCCTCAGGTGGGTGGCATCCTCTAGCACGAGGGGTTTTGACACTGGTGGGTGAGTGAGAAGGCTATGAGAAAACACTTAGAACCCTTTTTCAAAGCAAGCTTTCCATGTTGCATCATTCTTATTTATTTTTGATCCAGCAAGAATAGAGTTTAAAAGTAATTGGTTAATAGAAGTACATTATGAAAAATCACTATTTTACTAACTTTTCTCTTTTGTTTTTTTTTTTAAGCCTTAATTCCGGATCCTCCAGAAATCTTGAATTTGTCTGCTGATTTCCCAACCTCTACATTACATCTAAAGTGGAATGACAAAGGTTCTTTATTTCCACATCACTCGAATGTCATCTGGGAAATTAAAATTCTACGTAGAGAGAGTATGCAGCTTGTAAAATTAGTAAGTTGGAACAAAAATAGATTTTTCCCTGTGACATCAAAGAAACTAAACAATTTTTTAAAACACTTTTAAGATGCTGTCAATGAATTTTGTAGTTATTAAGGAAATAGATCTAGTATCCTTTAGTATCCATGTGCTATGATTCAGAATTCACTTGAGGAAACCATTATAGGAAATTTAGAAAATTAAGGGAGGGGTTCTCCCTAATTCTACCACTTGAATAGGGTAATGATTATATTTGTGTATTTATGTTTTGCTTTTTAAATATGCATATCTTCACAAAAATAAAATGAAAGCATACTTTTAGTCAGTTATTTTATCTTTATCTGATGTTATACATAAACATAAATGTTTTAAACATATTTAGGAAAATCAGTAAGCTTGGATTTATTAGAATCTAAAATAGCATCCTGATATTTAGTATATGCTTTATTCTCTTTTTTTTTTTTTAAATATGATTCATGAATGGTTTTCTTGTGATCTGCATTTAGTTTGCTCTTTAAGAACTGATGAGGAATAGTTACAAAAAGTTTGGAAGGTAGTATGTGGATACTAAAATAAGAGGAATACTCTTTGAAATGTAATTAAAATCAAGCATAACTGAAAGGAACTATTCATTCTAAAAGTATATGACTCATCGCCACATAACAAGTCAGCAATGATAAGGTAGTAATTACCTGCTTTGGTGAGAAATCTTTATATGAGAAAATAATAGCAAGGGGCAAGGAAAATGGAGAAAGAACAAATTAATGTACAATAACGAAGTAAAAGAAGGAAAATTCCCCAGGTTCCTAGCAAAATGTGACATTTTAATTTATAATAACTTGCTATTAATTGTTGTTAGGTGCCTTCAAGTTGGGTCCAACTCAGCAACCCTATGTTAACTAGATGAAACACTACCAGACACTGTGCCATGCTGGCACTATTGTCAGTGCTTCACATCTCTGCTCTTAATAGGATTTTCAATGGCTGATTGTTCTGGGAATAGGCTGCTGGGTCCTTCTCCCAAGCCAACAACACCTGGTGTTCCCAGGCAGTCTCCCATCCAAGCACTAACCAGACCCAACTCTGCTTAGCTTCCAAGATCTGATGAGATCAGATGCCAGGGTGGTACAGCTGTAGACATGTTGTTAGTATTATTATTATTTAAACCATTTACTACAAAATGATAGTATTATGATCAGTCACAAAATGAGTGCTGTCTTTTTGTAGTAGTTTAAAAAATCAAGAATACTAGGCATTGGTGTTTCACTTAAGGCATTTGACTGCCTGAGCCTCTGTGTACAGCCATGGAATCGGTGCCTCCCACAGAAGTAACATGCTTGTGTTGCTATTTCTTAACTTTTTGTCTGTTTTTTGTTCTTTTGATTTTTTTTAGTTTAAAACAGTGTTTTATTAACTTCTACAATGTAAGATGAGAATTTAGTCTTCTGTCATTTCCCTGCTCACTCAGTTTGCTGTCCCCCTCACCTCACTTTCTTTCTTTATTTATCCTATGCCCCAATTTTCTATTTTCTTCAAATATAGTTTTATTATAATTCCTGGTAGAACAATATTCATTGTATTATGGTTATATAAACACTATCCACAATTTTGTCATTTTCTATAGTACTTTTTTTTTTATTTCTCTGCTTAACTAATTCATTCTAAATTCTCTCTAGTGTGTATAAATTTCCTTGAAATTTTCTAGTATACTGTTGTTGTTGTTAGGTGCCGTCGAGTCGGTATCCGACTCATAGCGACCCTGATAGGGTTTTCAATGGCTGACTGTTTCGGGATTGCATTGGGAGTGGATTGCTAGGCCCTTCTCCCATTTTTGCGGTGCTGGGAATTGAACTCCGGGCCTCAGAGACTGCAGCGCAGCGCTCTACCCACTGAGCTAAATCCCAGCCCAAGTATACTAGGTACTTTTTTTTTTTTTCGGGGCTGGGATTTAGCTCAGTTGTTAGAGCACTGCTCTGCAGTCTCTGAGGTCCCGAGTTCAATTCCCAGCACCGCAAAAATGGGAGAAGGACCTGGCAATCCACTCCCAAGGCAATCCAGAAACAGTCAGCCATTGAAAACCCTATGAGGGTCACTATGAGTCAGACTTGACTCCAAGGCACCTAACAACAACAACAAGGTATTTTTTCAGTTTATCTTTATAAATCTTTCTGAGGATCTCGGGCTTCTCAGTGTTTCTCAGATAAAGCCTCACAAAGACACTTATGACATTTGTATAGCACAGTGTGGTAAGTACCTGGGGCTTCTGGTGGCCAGAGGTATCACAGGGGCTCTAGCAGCTTCAGCCCTTATAGTCAACCCAAATTTGAAGAGACTGATTTATAGGTATATTCATAACCCATTCAGGACAGACTTCAGGGTGTCTCAGGTTGTTCATTAGGAGGCTAAGGTGAAAAGGTCTGCATTATCATCAGGGATATTCCAGTGCCTTTTTCTTTTGATGGATTCTCTTTTTTCCCAAATGTCATGTGTTCCTCTTATTTCTGCATTTTTGTGGAAGCATGTATTCTAGTAGCTATTTACTTTTAGAGATGCTCTCTTGCTATCTATAATAGTTACCTTGCTTTTTTTAATTATGAATTTATGTTAAACTTATTTGTCAAAAGATTAAAAAATCTGTCAACTACTACTGTTGAGAAGATTCAGATCCGTTAGAACTGTCTTACATTACTATTGGGAGTATAAAATGCTGCCGGATGAAAACACTGAGAGATACCATTTCTGAAAATGTCCTTATTCTGTACTTGTGCGTAATTGCTAATTTAGCTAGGAATAGAATTACAGGTTGGAAAATTTTATCAAGATTTTGAAGACAATGTTCTTATGTTTCTTCTTGTGGATATATCTTCATCTATTCTGCTGGACATTCATTGGGCCCTTTTTAGTCTAATCTGTCACTTTGGGAGCTTTTCTTATTTCTTTGATTTTCTCCTCTCTATTTTCTCAGAAATTTTTCATAAATAAAACCTTTCAGAGTGATCTTTTAACTGTCTCTCTTGTTTTCTATCTGCCTTTTGCTCTATTGTCTTTATTTTTAAAGTTATTTTACAGTTTTTTTGGTTCAAGATCTTACTGTATATCCTAAGTTGGATTCAAACTTGCAGTCATCCTGCCCTTGCCTCCTAAATGCTGGAATTACAGTTATCTGCCACCATACCTGACAAGAGGCTCTTCAGACAATATCTGATTGGAACTTTGGTTTGCTTGGGACTTGTTGACTGGGAACTTCTTTATTGGGTGATTAGGATGGGTTCCCTGGTTGGCAGATTCCTAACATTATTTTAAGTATTTTTCTTGAGTTGTTCACAAGCCCCAGACAGGCTTGTTTAGACTTGTCCCTGTCAGTATGAATCTGGCCACTGGTTTCCAGGAAACTAGTGTGAACAGGACAAGTGTTTGAGTAGCATAGAGTGTAGGAGATGATCTGGTGTCTAATGTGTCTTCAAACAACTTTCAAGCCATTTGCTTATTTTGAGCCAACTTTCATTCTGAATTTCCTAGAGATAGTTGTGATGCCTCTCCGTGAGCCCTATGGCATTTCTGAGATCTAGAAACCAAGTGGTTTCCTGTCTTTCTTGGGGAGGGCTGCACTGCAGCTTTCTTAGATATTCTAAGTCAATTGCCTTTTACCTTCCAAAATTTTAGTAGGCTTGCTACATCTCCTATTTTTTGATCGTCATCGCTCCTGCCAAAAAAAAAACAAAACCTGTTCTTGTTTTAGAAGTATTTCAAGAGTGGGAGAAAGGAAATATATTTGTTTAATCTATTGGTTTTTAACTGGTATGCTGAGGGTTATCTTTATAGATCTTTCAAAATTTGACTGAAATCTTACTCGTTTCTCACAGTCAAGATTAATATTCTGTAGTACTATAGGTGGCAGTTAAATTAACCTTTAAAGAAATTATATATTTTCTTTATAAAGAAAATTTGAAATATGCATATATTAAAAACTGTACATAGATGCTAATGAGATCAAATCTAGTGAAAACCATTTTATCTTGTTGAAATGCTTCCTCTCTCCTTGACTTCACTTCTTAGAGATACAAACCCACTAATTATTTTTTTTTCTCCATGAAAAAAATGGAGATCATTTTGGCAGCTGTAATTTTCTTGGGTACTATATTGAATGTTTTGATGAATGCCTACATCTTACGTGATAATTCAGTAAGGCCTAATGTTGAAAAGGAGATATGATTAAATAGTGATTATTGTTATACTGACTTTTTTTTATTATGCCTTGTAGAATATTGAAGTAGTCTTAGAAAAGGTCAGTCAGTTGGTGATTATACATGGTCTATTTTGGTTTTTGATCCTCGAGGAAAACAACATATCACTACTCAGAAATATAACTTGGTTTGTGTTTATTTAGGTGACATACAACACAACTCTGAATGGTAAAGACACAGTTCATCATTGGAGTTGGGTCTCAGACCTGCCCTTGGAATGTGCCATTCATTATGTGAGAATTAGACGTTACATTGACTATCTTCATTTCTCTGGTCATAAAGAATGGAGTGACTGGAGCCCAATGAAGAACATTTCTTGTAAGCTTATATTTAAAGAATTTTTGTTTCAGATGAATTAGATTGCTTAAAAGTAGGGTTTAGTTTACACTTTCAGGTCTCTGAATCCCATTGACTATTTGAGGGTCACCTGGAGAACTTCTAAGTTGCCATCCTAGGAGTTGGGATTAAAGAAGTCCAAGATAGACTCTAGGAGTCTGTACTTTTAAAGAACTTACTGAGTGATTGGATAAATGCCCAAGTTTGAAAATCACTCCAATCACCTTTGGAGAATAGTTAAAAATTGTATGTTGGTGGAGATGAGAGCAAATCTCTGTATGTTTTTAAGTTGCTCCAAACTTCTGGCTCATAATGCAAATCCCTGGAGGCTACATATTTACTTCAAGGAACTATCAGAAATCCTCTGTCCAGGTAGAATGTTGGCAGAGTGAGGAGGGCTAGGAATACTGCTGACAATAAAATAAGATCTAAGAGTAGCTGGTAATCATTCCAGGTAGATAGTTCAGTGACAATATGCAGAAATGGAGCAGAGCAAGGAGAGACTAGAAGCAGGTAGGTAAATATGGAGAATTTGTGGCAGTTGAGCAAAAGACATTGAAAACATTCTCTAGGACACTGGAGTTTAGAATAAAAAGAGGGAAATAGCTATGACTGGGTGCTTTTGATGGAGGAGAGGTATCACCAGAGATGCCTCTTAGTATAGATACTTGATGGCTGGGAATACTGATCACTGAGCCAGAAAATGTATGAACAAGTTGGATAGGAAAGAAAATTTTCATCTTTTAATATATTGAGCTTGAGGCTGTGAAGTATCCAGGTATCAGGGCCTCCCAGGCAGTTAGAAATGTCAGTTTGGGAGCTGTGTGTGATAGCACACATCTGTAAATAATCCCAGTGACTTAGGAGGCTGAGGCAGGAGGATCATGAGTTTGAGGCCGGAGGCAGCCTGCATAACTTAGTGAGACCCTGGCTCAAAATATAAAAAAATAAAAAGGAGTTTGGAAGGGCAGCCCAGTGATAGACCATTTGTCTACCATGTGAGGCCCTAGATTCAATCTCCCAGTACTAGAGGGAGAGGAAGGGGGGGGAGGGGAAGAAAGAAGGAGAGAGAGTAGGTGCACAGCTGTAGATCTCTTATTTGGTAATCACCAATATATATGAGATGTGAAGGGCTTACATTCTGAGGACTAATGTTACTTAGGGAATGAGAATAGGGACCAAGGACACATCCCTTAGAAGCTTGTTTGTCTTAAGAGTAGGGCTGAAAGAGGGCCAGTAGCTTGAGAGATTCAGAAAAGTACAGTGTTATAGAACCTAAGAGAGCAGGGAGTTTTGAAAAGGAGGACTTTAGACAACATACCAAATGGTGTGGAGGTCAAAGAGAAAGTTTCCTGAGAAGTGACCATTGAGTTGAGCATGAAGCCAGTGAGCCATATTAGTTGAATGGTGGGGGTACAAGCCAGAGGACAGTAAAGACTGAAGGGGCAGAAAGAAGAATAGGAGTAATTTAAAAGATTGGCTATTGAGAGGTGGGTGGGAAGTATGGCTTTTACTTGGAAAGTTAGGATTAAAGAAACATTGCTTCCTAGAATATGGGGTGCTTTAGCATATATTTAGACTGATGGAAAATAAGAAACCTGCCCCAGGTACATAGAATAATTTCAAAAGAATGGAGTTACTTAATGATTTTTTGAGTGCTTTTTTATATATGTGTATAAACTCACTGATTTAGATTCATTAAACATTTTAATCTCTGACCTTAGACATGGGCCTATGATCCATTTCCATCTCCCACCATTATTCTTTCATAAGTAAATGAACCTCACACAGTTTTATTTCTTGTACATGTCTTGCTCTTTTGAAACCTGAGAGGCATACCTTATATTTGGGCTGACATTATTCCAAAACACCTAATGACATGTTGTGCATATACTGGGCTATATTAAGCATCATTTTAGGAATAAAAGTGTTGTTATGGAGAGTATCTTATTTATTAAGTATTTATAATTGCTTTTGTTCTTCCTAGGGCCCCCTGGTTCTCAGATGCAAGCTTTTCCGCAAGACAAAGTGATCCTTGTAGGATCTGACATAACATTTTGTTGTGTAAGTCAAGGCAAAGTGTTATCTGGACAGATTGGCAAAGAAATTTGTCCCCTTATCCATCTTGATGGGGAAAATGTTGCAATTGAGATCCATAATATTTCTGTTTCTGAAAATAGTGGAACAAATGTGGTTTTCACAACAGAAGATAATGTGTGTGGAGCAGTTATTTTTGCAGGATGTAAGTATAGAATATTAAACAGAGTCCCTGTTAACTTATTTTGGTCTTTTTTGAAAGCCTTAATTCCTTTTCTGCAAGATTTTTCTTTCTTCTTTGTTCTTTAATATAAATAATATATAAAGGCCCTAGAGTTCTTGGCATGTTTTTCAAAACAGAGTCCTAAACTTGTTTCCTATATACTTGTATCTATGTAACTTACAGGTTTTGTAATAACATCTGAGACATCAAACTGCTAATGTTTAGTTTCAGTTCTTAGTTAACAGCTTTGCTGATTCAAGGGTCCTTGTTGTTAGGTGCTGTCGAGTTGTGTACAACTCATAGGGACCCTTATAGAATTTTCAATGGCTGATTGTTTTGGGATTGCCTCAGGAGTGGATTGCCGTGTCCTTCTCCCATTTTTGCAGTGCTGGGAATCGAATTCGGGACTTCAGAGACTACAGAGACTCACTCTACCAACTGAGCTAAATCCCAGCCCTCTCAAGGGTCCTTAGTATAAAGTATTTCTTATCCTATATTGCTTAGGAATTTCATATGAATTGATTTTACACAATATCTTCCCATAGCATAATATATCTCTTCCACCTTTTAAATATATTTTGAGGAGAACAGGAAGACAGAGGTGTCACTGAGTTCTATATATAATATATGCTCTATCACTCAGAGGCACCTTTATTAATATGATCACTCCTCCAGTCTAAAATTCCGTATTTCCAAAAGTTGTGGTGAACTGCCCTGCCTATGGTGCTCTTGTTCAGTGTCCTCAGATACTTCCATGCTTAGCACTTGTAGTTTTGACTTGAGTTTTTCTGCCTCCTCCCTCATGGTTTCATCTCCTACATGGATTCCCTTTCTCCCTGCCTTCTGAATTTAAAGGATGTGATTTTGGTCTGAGAATAATGAATAAAGTGTGTGAAAAGGATTGAGTGGATTTTGTGCTATTTCTTTTGCTTGTTTAGTGATTTTTCTTTTACTGTCTAATGATTCTTGTGATGAATCACATTCTGATGCTTTTATACTCCCCAGGAAATAACAAGTGTTTGGTGGACTTCTCAGTTTGATAGTTGTAACCTTTACTCTCTTTTTATCTTCCCAGTAATGTTTTGGAATTCAAATGAAAGGTTATATTCAAATTTAAGTTTTAGAAAATTGTATTTTATTTCCCAATGCAATTTTGGGAGAATTATCTGCAACATTTATCACACATGATCCTGGAATCAGAGATGAAAGCTGGTGGTATATGTAATGAAGTTGCTTGAGAATTGATAATAAAAAGTGAGCTATCCACATAAAAGCATAGAACACAAAGTTAAAACTTAGAAGATGAGAATATATACTGTTTCCATTTCTATTATTACAGACAGTGTTCTAATTTTTATCATAGTACTAGAATAAACCATTTTAATTCATAATTTAACCTTCATTCATAAAATTAGAAGGTTAAAATATTGTTGAGTGTTTGGCAACTCTTAGGGCAGCAGTAGCATTTCCCTTCAGAGGGAGTAGTTTAGAAACCTAGAAGAGCATGTTTTTGTGGAAATTAGAGATAAAGATTCAGTTATTTTTTCCGTTATGGATATTCCATTAGCATACCATTTATTGAGAGTAATTTTAGACTCAGTTTGTCTGTTTACCCCAAAACACACATACACAGTCCATTCCTAGGTGCTTGATGTTTTCTGGCATTAGTAATGGATTTATGTTTTAAATTTTCTGCTTCCTGGTATAGAAAAAAATACAGATGATCTATATCTAGCTTTTATCTAACTTCAGTTGATTCTTTTGTAAATTGATTTCTTTGAAAAGAAAGTCAGTGCATTTCAAATACTGTCCTCTGATATTTCCCCCTTGTTTTATTCCTTGTGTTTCTTTTTAGTTTAATCCTCTTATTTGGATTTTTAAGTATTTTAGCTTAACATACCTGCAAATCATTTAAAATATTTTCTAAATTTTTGGTATATGATTTTAATAAAGGGCTGAAAATTTTATAGATTTAAAAAATTTCCTAACTAAATATGTCAATGTTCATGTAGTTATCCAGTTGTTAAACTAGCGGTAAAACACTGATTAGTCCTCTTACTACTACCTAAAATGTTATGAGGGTCTGGGTTTTAGCTCATTTGGTAGAGTGCTGCTCTGCACTTCCTCGGGACCTGAGTTTGATCCCCAGCTCCACAAAAATGGGAAAAAGATGTGGCAGTCTGCTCCCAAGGCGATCCTCAAACAATCAGCCATTGAAAACCCATTGAGGGTTGCTGTGAGTTGGATCTGACTCTATGGCACCTAACAACAACAACAACAACAACAACAACAACAACAACAAAAAATGTTATGAAGTATGTTATTCTTATCTTTGGGGAACATGTATACATTTTTCTGTTTTGGTTGATAAACTAAGTACTGTTTGAAAAATTCAGATTTTCAAAAAAAAATTATTTTACCTGGCACTTTGGTGCATGCCTGGAATCTCACCTACTCTGGGAACTGAGGCAGGAGAATCACAACTTCAAAGCCAGAGATAGCCTGCACAACATAACGAGACCCTGTCTTACAGTAAAAATAAAAAGGGAGGACGGGGTGCATCTCGTTATCACTTGCCTGGTTTAATCTCCTAGTACTACAAAAACAAAACAAATTATTTTACATAATATTTTTGACAAGTAGTTTTTTTTTTAAAAAGAAAACCTTTTACTAAAGTGAAAGATAATTGGATAAATACAACAAAAGGAAATGTTTTATATATATGTTTGGTTAAACATGATTATAAAAGAATTAATTTCTGTCTTATGCAGTTTGAGACTGCAGCGTTTTCATTTATCACTTTAAAGGTTTTGCCCCCTCCCCCCAAATCAACCTTTTTTCTTTTTCTAGCCAAGAAAAACAGTTTTTGTGATATGACTGATTCTGACTTTTAATGTTTTATACTTCAGATCCCAATATATAAATGATAGATGATAATTTTTCCCCAGTACTGGGGGTTGAACCCACAGCCTCATGCACGCCAGGCAAGTACTCTACCACTGAGCTGTACCCCCAGCCCCCTTTTTTATTTTTTATTTTGAAACAAGGTCTCACTAAATTGTGCATGCTGCCTATGGCCTTGAGCTTATGATCATCAGCCTCCCAAGTAGCTGGGATTAGAGTTATGCACCAAGTTCCCTGACAGATGATCATATGTTTAACCTGTAGATATTTGTTGTTGTTGGTAGTGGTTGGTTGTTTTTTTCCTTGAGATAGAGTCTCACTGTGTAGCCCAAGCTAATCTTAAACTTGCCATCTTTCTACCTTATTAGACTCATATGTGCTAGGATTATAGGTGTGCACCACCACACCTGGCTTTTAACCTGTAGATTTTTCTGACAACTTATTGGACACAGGTTTCCTTGAGAGATTTGGTAAACTCTGAAATGTGATTTAAGAAAAAAAAATGATAATTGATTCTTTAAGTTGCTCTGGGCAGTTTTCAAATGAGCTGAGAATCACTTCAGTACATTTTAATACATCATTTCTAATGTAGTATGAACTCTGATAAAGCATGTTATAGAAAGAATTCCAGAATTGTTCATGCAAAACCTTAATGTTTTATAAAACTAATTTTCAGTAAAATATATGTGATCACATGCTACTACATTTTCCTCTTTTTCTTATTAGATCCACCTGATATTCCTCAAAAACTGAATTGTGAGACACATGATTTAAGAGAGATTGTATGTAGTTGGAATCCAGGAAGACCAACAGGATTGGTGGGTCCACGAAATACAAATTACACCTTACTTGACAGGTAATGGTACCCAGAAACGGTGTCAAATAGTACTTAGGAAGGACACACTAAATGACATGTGAAAATGTTCTCTTTCATTCATATTACATTCCTGAGCAAGATACAAAACTGAATATGCTGTATAACTTTGTATGTACTATGAAAACTTCAGCTTAACCATATGTAGACTCAATTTCATAGCTCATCTTTAAAAAATCCTACAGTAAAGAACTCTCAAATATGAAGGATCTTTTCTAGGTAGTGGCTTATGGGTGATTATTTTCTATGTCATGTATGTTTTCTTCTCTGAGTATGTAATTAGAGGTATAAACTTTTTTTATAAAGATTAATTATTAGAAAGTTGCCCATTTTCCTGCAATATTTAACTTGTGCCATTTTGCAATAATTTTTCTTTTAATTCACAGTTTTTCAGGAAAATATGTTACATTTAAAAGATTTGAAACACTTACAAATGAAAGCTATCAGCTACTCTTCCAAATGCTTCCAAATCAAGAAATATATAATTTTACCCTGAATGCTTGCAATCCTCTGGGACGATCAGAATCAACAGTATTAGTCAATGTAACTGAAAGAGGTAAACTATTGTATCAGCCAGTATCTTTTATTTATGTGTTTATTTAGTTTAGTTTTTTGAGATAGGGTTTTCCTTTGTAGCCCAGGCTAGTCTAGAATTCAGTATATAGTTCAGGGTCGTCTTGAACTTATGATCTTACTGCCTCATTGTCTCAAGTGCTGGGACTACAGGTGTGCACCACCATGCCCAGTTCAGCCAGTACCTTCAAAATAACTTTGGAAGTGATAAAGTACTGTGGGATTAATGAAATGTATTTCTAGGGATTAGTTTTTACTGATTATTTTCTTCAGAGTTACTTATTATTAATTTTATAAATCTTATTTTAAAAGCTTTAACGTGAATAATTTCAAGTTCTACCACTTTATTGAATTTAAATAAAAATTTAAATTAGTCATTTACATAGAAGTTACAAGTGGCTTTGTCTAATAGTTCATGATCTCTATAAATTTCTTTGCCTAGTTATTAAATTTTTTTATTTTGAAATACTCTTTGACTCTCAAGTTGTTGTAAAAATAATTACCAACCTGTAAACTCTTTTCCTGGCTTTCCCCAGTGGTGTCTTATCAAAACCAGGAAATTGGCACTAGTATAATACTGTTAACTAGGCTACTAAACTACACTCACTATCTTGCTGAGTTTGTGTGTGTGTGTGTGTGTGTGTGTGTGTGTGTGTGTGTAGCTCTGTGCAATTTATCCATGTAAAAATTCATATAATTGCCATCCTAGTCAAGTTATAGAGCTGCTCTGACACTACAAAGGAACTTCCTCATGTTGCTGCTTCAGCATAAACACATTCCCCCCCATATCCCTGTCCCGTGGCAACAGCTAAATATTCTTCATTTCTGTTTAGTCATTTTGAGAGTATTATGTAAGTGAAATCATAATGTGTAACCTTTTGAGGTTGGCATTTTTTGCTTAAGGTAACCCATCCTTAAAGTTATTTCACAGTCTAAGGTAGCTCTGGGGAGCAGGAAGAAAGGAAGAGAACAAATGAGACACAGTCTTTTTAAGTTTTACTTGGAGACCTACCACTTGCTTATATCTCATTAACTTTCTCGTATTCACATAGCCACATATACCCACAAGTGAAAGCTAGGAGATGAAATTCTTTAAGTGGCTGTATAACCATTCTGAATAAAATTAGAGTTCAGTTACTGAGGAAGTAAAAGAATGGATATTAGGGAGGAAGCCAACAGACTATCCATAGCTGTGAATGTTTCACTTTTAACACTGATTGGTTCTCATGTGCATCTGTGCTACAGGTGAGCCGACTTACATAGGGACTCAATTATTGTCTCTTTGGTTGAGCATGACAGAGTCTTTTTCCTGTATAATTCTACCAACATAGTTCAGCCAAAGGTGGCTCTATCTACCCTCCTAATTGTCTACTTAACATAGGAAGCTTTTTTTTATCTGCTCAATACCAAATCTTGAGCATACATGCTATCCCCTAAAAGTCCTATTGCAGCACTGCTATACCTCTGTAGGTTCGCTCTTATATGAGACTGAAGGTATTTATGTGAGAGGCTGCCCCCCATCTTAAGTTAGGAAATAGCATTTTGTTCTCAGTTACAGGCTGTAGTTCCTGGAAACAATCTTACACACACATGAGCTGATCGTAACTAAAGTTGACCTCAGAGAAGAAATTCACATTTGGAGTCATCAAGGAGATCTTGTCCTCTCAGCAGGAGAAATTCAAATTTTTATCAACCCTATGAATTTGTTAAGTGTTAATGAGTCAGTTCCAACTCATAGCGACCCTGTGTACAACAGAAAGAAACACTACCCGATGCCATACCATGCGCAGGATCTTTTTTATGCTTAAGCCCATTGTTTCAGACACTATGTCAATCCATCAAGGCTCTTCCTTTCTTTTGCTGATCCGCCACTCTCCCAAGCATGACATCGTCCTCCAGGGATTAGTACCTTCTGCCAACATATCCAAAATACATGAGATGCAGCCTAGCCGTCCTTGCTTCCAAGGAGCATGCTAGTTGCACTTCTTCTAGGACGGGTGTGTTGGTACTTTTGGCAGTCCATGGTATATTCAATATTTATCTCCAGCACCATAATTCAAAAACATCAGTTAAATGTAGTTGATCTTTTTGTTGTTAATTTCAATGTTCCATTCATGCTGAGCAGGCTCAGCAACACCCAGGCAGTAGCACAGAGATCTTCTCTTAGGACTCACAGTCCAGGGAGGAAAGGCTCATATCAAGTGCCTTATCTTACAGCCTTGCAAGTGAGTAGTGGATAGTCTTGTTGCTAGACTTGTGATCTTAATCAGTAACCCACTATTCCTTCCTATGGCCTTTATTTCCTGATTTCTCCTAGAGTCAAAAGGCCATATTTTATAGTCAAATAGTAGTGCTCGTATTTGTCTACCTTCTGTTGTTTCACACTCTGTGTCCCATGTCTCACCACTCAGATTGTCAGTATGCATGGACACCAGTATAATATGCAGTGTGCTTCACTGTACCTTTGTTCTTTCCAAGACTCCAACCTAAAATGCTTTCTAAATCCCTTTTGCCCCTTCTGATCTGATTCTTCCTGTGAAGGTCAGTCAGAAACTGGCATAGGTGCTCTTATCAGTTTTCTCTTTTTGTTTGTCATTCCCCATGTATGTTACAGGTTCCTTAAAGATAAAGACCGTGATCTTACCACCTGGTGGTACTCCCAACACCAGAAAAAGAACCTTGAGTGTGATTGGTTCTTATAAAATGGTGACATGAGGTCAGGAGCAAAAGTGAGGCTGTAGATCCCACACCTGTGGGTAGCACATTGCTTGTTAGCACTTTGGATGCCTCTTTGCTTTTGTTTTCTTTAATTTTCATTTGTCATATTAGGAGATAGCTTTTCACTTTTAAATAAGTGCTGAAAGAAATTGATCTTTATGATTCTATTTACAGTTTCTCCCCATACTCCTACTTCATTGAAAGTGAAAGATGTTAATTCAACAGTTGTTATACTTTCCTGGCACTTACCAGGCAACTTTGCAAAGATTAATCTTTTATGTCAAATTGAAATTAAGAAAGCTAATTCAAAACAAGAATTGGTAAGTAAGATTCTTCTGTACACTTCCTTTTTGGTTATTTCACATAAAACAGTTTTCAAAAATAACTAAATTGATATGTGTAAACTTTCAAATTATTCATTATAGAGATTAAATAAGAGCTTAGAAAGACATTATGGGAGTAGGATGTAGCAGTCCACTCACAAAGCAATCCTGAAACAGCCGACCATTGAAAACCCTATGAGGGTTGCTGTGAGTCAGACACAACTCGTGGCACGTAACAATAAGAGAGATGTTACCTGCAGCTATATCACCCTGGCATCCAGTCCTGTCATATCTTGGAAGCTAAGCCAAATTGGGTCTGGTTAGTACTTGGATGCGAGACCTCCTGGGAACACCAAGTATTGTAGGCTTGGGAGAAAGACTTGGCAGCCCACTCCCAAAAAACCATCAGCTATTGAAAACCCTATGAATAGCAGAAAAGCACTGACAATAGTGCTGGACGTGGCACAGTATTGGGGAGTGTTTCATCTGTTGTACATAAGGTTACTATGAGTAAAACGACACCTAAAAACAATAACAGCAAGAATAAAGATATTATATATGAATATAATAACAGCATTATATTTAGCATTTAAAAGTAATTGTAATATTGGATATTTTACAATGTAAGTTCAACTTTTACTATTCAGAATGTTCCCTAATGTATTATACCTGGCACATAGCTGGTACTTAGTAAATTTGTGAACGAAGAAGTAGTTTTTGCTGTAACCTTTAACATCAACTAATGGACTAATTGGCATCAGAGAGTAGAAGTCATTTTTAAAATTACAAAGTGCAACAGTGGAAGCAAATTATAATTGGTAATTATGAGTCAAAACATGACTTTTGAGTCTGTTTAAAATATGTCAATATGTCAGTTAACTTACACAGTCTTGTAATTTGTGATAAGTCCAAAATAAATGACATTGCACTTAAATATTCATTTGGAAATTTAGTGGTTTCTAGAAAAGGACGTGGCAATTCACTCGTGAAGCAATCTCGAAAAATAATTAGCCATTGAAAACCCTTTGAGGGTCACTATGAGTTGGAGAGGACTCAACAGCACCTGACAACAGAAAATCAAAAGCACAAAATACTATCTGAGAAATTTCTTTGTAATTAGCATTTGGGAGCTCAGATACTTTCCTGAGACATGGAAATATTCAAATTGTTTAAAATTGCTTTATTTTAATGTTATTTGTTTGGTTTAAACAAGCATTTTTGGACTACTTACTTCGTGTTTACTAGGGTCCTAAGTAATATACTAACAAAGATGCATAAATACAATACTTGTCTCCACAAAGCTTCCAGATATCATCTGAATATACATTTAATCCTCAAATTTATCACACATTACCAAATTTATTTAGTTTGTTTGTAGTCACTAGCCACTGGCGGATTACCAGAACTATATCTTCTTCTGAATAAATTAATTGACCATTACTACTTAGATCTATTACTTGGATTGATAAGATATCACAGTACTTTATTGCTATTACATATTGCTATTACATGCTAGAACATAATTTCACTGATTGGGCATTTATATAAGATTAAAATACTATAGTAGATGAACTGTGGTATGACAAATGGAAACTCATGTGGACACTCTGTTGATTTATGTTACTAATATGGGACGGTTTCTTACAAAAAATGTGTATGTAGGGCACATATATGTATTCATACAAACATGGCATATATACGTATATACACATACACATTTGTTTTCTAATAGCGGAATGCTGCAATCAAAGGAGTAGAAAATTCAAGTTATCTTGTTGCTGTGGACAAGTTAAATCCATTTACTCTATATATTTTTCGGATTCGCTGTTCTGCTGAAACCTTCTGGAAATGGAGCAAATGGAGCAATGAAAAACAGCATTTAACCACAGAAGCCAGTAAGTTGCCTAAGTGTTTCATGACTAAATTATTATTAATGGGGAGATGGGAGGATGTGAGATAAAGACACACCCAAAGACAATCACAGATGGCCTTAAGGCTGATTTTAACCCACTTTCTGGAGCCTTGTATTTTGTAGAAGTTGAAAGCTTAGCTTTTCTGCTGCTTCATTTTCTAAATGGAAGCCATATTTTATTGAGAATTCCAGATATTCTAGAAAAAAATTTTAAGCGCTTCCATTATCTAGTGACATATAGTATGACTCTTCAGATGCTAACTTTTAAATCTCCTTCCCAGTTCCTTCAAAGGGACCAGATACTTGGAGAGAGTGGAGTTCTGATGGAAAAAATTTAATAATCTATTGGAAGGTAAATATCTGCTTTTTCTTTGCATATAGTAGTTTAGTTATCATGAAGCCAAGACTTCCCAGACTGGTTAAATTCGTAGGATTGCTAAGAATCTAACCTGGCTCCTAAATCCCAAATTGCTCACCCCACCTAACTCACCACCACTGTAGTAGTGAGGATCTTGTCTCAGTTATAAGCACTATTTGTTTTGATTTTCTGAGGCCTATAAAGGACCTGAGCATTTTGTAAATTCCTCTTCATCACTTTCATCAGAAATTCAGCCAGAAACTTCAAGCTGGAATTCCAAGTGTTGGTTACATTTTCCTTCTGTGAATGGACAGAATCCCACATGGTGCCATGTAATTGGGGCATTTGTTTTGAAGAACAGTTCAACTATGTAAATGAAGAAGTTTGAAGGTTCATTTCTTTGTACAATAAATCCATTTTTGGGAATCATTATTAAAGAACTAATCCTAACTGAAACTAATCATTCACCAAAATGTTATTTTAGTATTGTGAAGTTATGAATAACTTAAATTTCATTTGCTTAAGGAATATTCCAGTACCCTGGTAAAAATGCTACATGAAATATATAGCCACTAAAATCTATATAATAAACATGGCTAAATATATATTATAGAAAAGTGGAAAAAGTATAAAATTGTATATAGTATGATTAGAACAGGAACTCCTTTCCAGTCCATGAGGCAGGACTCAGAGAGAAGTTTATACCATTTAATAACAGAATCACAGGTCATGTTGGGGTCATTAATTAAAAAACAAACAAGCCTACACCTGTAAAAACAACTTGAAATAGTTACCAAAATGCAAGAGTATATGAAAGGTAAAAATACAGGAGATTTTTATAAGTTTTCTTTCAATTTTTGTATATTTTCTAATTTTTTTTATAATGGGCCTATACTCCTTTAAAATAAAATAAAAAAACTGCACATTAAAAAAAAAACAGTGCCATAATATTTTATGTTTTGTTTTGTTTGTTAAGTAGATCAATGCTTCTGGCCACTTTTTAAGTTTTTTGCTTCTGTAAGTTGTGAAGATAAGTGTTATTTTGTATTTACTGAATTTTTAATATGTGTGTACTTATTCTTTAATATTTAACAGCAAGTGTGCATTTTCTTCAGTATTTCTTTCCTGATTTACCCAGGTCTCGGTGGATTTTAATCTGTTTTTCACACTGTTGATGGCGTCATCTTTTCTCATGTTACTTTGTTATTTTGAACTTAGCCTGCAGTTTAGACTTGATGATCTTGCCTAGTCATAGTTACTTTTTGCGAGTTTTTAATAACAGAATTTGTTTTGTTTTTCATAGCCTTTACCTGTTAATGAAGCTAATGGAAAAATACTTTCCTATAATGTGTCGTGTTCATTGGACGAGGAAACACAGTCCCTTCCTGAGATCCTAGATCCTCAACACAAAGCAGAAATACAGCTCGATAAAAATGACTACATCATCAGTGTGGTGGCAAAAAATTCTGTTGGCTCATCACCACCTTCTAAAATAGCTAGTATGGAAATCCCAAATGGTGAGTACTTAGTATGTAAAAACAGGAAATTAAAATGAAAAATGTTGATGTTACTTCTTTCTATATAATGTCAATATTCTTCTCATGTACCCTTCTCTGCTGCTGACATACATATTGTATTGTATTGTATTATATTGTATTGTATAGGTAGCAACAACCAGGTTAATGTCTTATATTCACTGAGAGAGAGACCAGTCATTAGTATTGACTTGAAGCATCCATACTGATAGATAAAACAATTTTATATCCAATTACTTTGCTACATAATGTTGGAAAGTTATGGTTGTGGATAGTACTCCTAGGAAGAAATATTTTCACTCTCTCTTCAAATACCGTTTTCAGATACTTCCTCAAGACAAAAGAGTTTATGCTGTGTCAGCTAAGCTGTTTGACAAACAGGCAGGAATAAAAGTACTTGCTTTAATTGGTAGCTTTGTTGATAAAAAAAAACCTTTACTGATAAGAAAGTCTTCCTAAAGTCTAAATTAGATCTTTAATATAGGCTTTGGAAAAAAAGCTGTGGTACAAAAAATTTATTTGTGCCTTTCTCTGAATTGTACAGCTTACCAGTGACTACTGCATTCCTTAGAGTCTACCTGGACTTTTTTTTTTATTAGTGTATATTGATGGTACAAAATAGTTGGTTTCATTATGACATTTCATACATGAATGTAGTGTACTTTATTATATTTACCTCCCTATTATCCTCACTTGTCCCCACCAGACCTTTTCCCTTTCTTTTCCCTAATAGCTGGGTGATGGGAGAAGGACGTGGCAGTCCACTCCCAAGGCAATCCCGAAACAATCTGCCATTGAAGACCCTATGAGGGTCGCTATGAGTCAGACACGACTCAACGGCATCTAACAACAACAACAATAGCTGGGTGACGTTTTGAGCATGAGTTTTATGCATAAATGGCCACTTCCATCTCTTCCAGTTAATTTCTCTTCTGTGTCATTTCCTATCCCAACTCTGCTGTCCTGCCCCAATGTGGGAGCACCTTCTTACACATCCACCCACAGAGTAAGAAAAATGGTCCAGTGAGGGTCCTCTGAGTGTTTTCTTGGCTCTTGCTCGAGGCAACGTCTTATTTCTTGTTGCTGAACTTTTATCTGTTCAAGGCAGTAGCCATAGGAGAATTAGGAGGAAGGAATGGGGAAAGCACAGTATGTTTCACAGGAGAAATACTGGAGGGAGCCAACTAGCATTATAGCCAGAGGGTCCTGGACAGTGGTGTGGCAGATGCAAGGAGTAGGTCAGAGCATGGCAGGCTAAGGGCTCTTCGTTTAGGCCTGGCCAAAAACAGAGGTATGAGCCCATAAGAAGATAACCTGCTATTTAGATCCTTTATCTCAATGCCCTCACAAGGATAGGCAACAGCTGTGTTGCTCTTTAACTCAAGAACTCTAATCCTATCTGTTCTGTGTGTCCTTGAGAAGGTAGTTCACAGAGCTAACTGTGGTCTGGTCAGTGCTCTCAGACAGTGCCTGTAGCCCCAAAACACCCATAGTCCTTGGGGGATTTCCTGAGGTGAAGCCTCTGCAGCCTCACCTCAGGTTTACATTGTGGGTTTGTAATCACATGGAGCCAAAAAGCAGTTTAATGGCCAAAGCCTTCTGTATTCTAAGCCAAATTGTTGTTTGGTGTTGAGCAGTGGCTGTTTTGTGAATGCAGATTTCATCAGAAATCCTTCGATGGCTTTTTACTGAACCCTTAAGTATAAATCAGTTGAAGAAATTATGCTCTTTTCCTGTTACTGTGGAAAAGTTCCCTCTCTCTCTTGACTGTATTGTCCTGCCCCACCCCAGTTCCTCACTCACCCCCCAGTCTCATGCTCTACTTCTCACCTAGGACCAGATCTGGCAGGATGGGAAATCAAACCTCCCACTGTGCCCTGCTGGGTAGTATTGCACAGGTCCTTGTGGAAACCGGCCCCAGCACCTCTACCCACACCAGCTGCCCCACCGCACAGCAGATCCCCTCCCCTACTTGCTTCTAGGCAGCCAGAATCTACCAGCTCAGCACTGGGGTCATGGTCTTGCTGGAAAAGAGAGAGGGCTGGCTCATTTGTTCTTCCTGCACATTTCTTGGGTGCCCATTTTGCATACTGTGTGCCAGCTGCCTACTCCCATAGAGCTACATTCAGAGTGGGCAGTGAGAGGAGGGTTAAAACTGTCCCCTGATGTCTTTCACCAGCTTCTGCCTCCCCCGTCACCCCACATAGCCAAGCTGTATCTTCTGATACCCTCACCCCCTTATTTACTCAGCCCACCTTCCAGGCCCTTGATCTTCCTGCCCTATCCCCAGCATGTCACTGCCTGATCCTAGGTGCTTCTTTTCATCTTTCTTTAGCTCTTATATTGTTCTCTGGGTACAGGTAAGTGCTGTAGTTGTTCCAATAAAAGTAACAGAGCCCATTTCTAATCTTTGCTAAATATTTATCTAGTTTGAGCAGTATTTTATAATTTGTGTGTAGTGAAATAGTTTTTATAACTCCTGTTCTCTTTCATGAGGCTTGCCCTATATTGTTGTTTTTAGTACCAGTAAAATATCCTTCTTTCTTGTTGAAGATGACCTTAAAGTAGAGGAGGCTGTTGGAACAGGAAAGAGAATTCTCCTTACCTGGCCTCATGACCCCAGCATGACTTGTGACTATGTCATTAAATGGTGCAACTCATCTCGCTCAGAGCCCTGCCTCATGGACTGGAAAAAAGTCTCGGCAAATAGCACTAGGATCATAATAGAGTCTGGTAAGGTGAACTAGCAGCTCTCAAAGTTCATTAAAAATATTTCTAAAAGGCAGTATATATGCAACAGTGCAGTGGAATGATCATTCTCCTATAGCACTGGGTGGATTTGAATTCGTTTAACTTTTCTGGAAGGAAGGTAGTTGGTGGCAGTATGTACATGAAAGGCTTCAAATCTTTTGATTTGGGAATTACTTGTCTAGGAATTTATACTGAGAAATGTATACTGAGAAATAATCAAAGAACCACAGATTTGCATCTAAGACTGTTCTCTACAACATTATTTGTAATCATAAAAAATTGGAAACAACACTAATAGCTTATAAGGGAATGAATAAATGGTGATACAGCTATAAAATTTATAAAATGGACTGTTAAGTAGCAGTAAAAATTATGTCCAAGATGAAAAAACATGGGGAAATGCTCACAGGAAAGAAGACTACACAAACCCCTTTGTCTTTGTTTTCTTAGGGCTCAGGTTACTGAGGCCCAGGAGAGCCAGTGTACAAAGGACCTGCTGCCATCACCACTTCCCTGCGGGTGGAAAGGGAGCATCAGTGTGGGAGTGGGCACAGAATGGGTAGGGCCTTGTGATCAAGTGCCTGACTGCTGGTGAGCCTCTGAACCTCGTCAGGGGAGCTGCCCTTGATCCTGTGCAGCCTGGGAGGTTTAGCCACTGAGGAATACTTGGTTACCCATGGGTTAACCCTGCCTTCTCCTTTGGAACGAGAGCCCTCTCTGTGGTGTCATCATTACTTCTACCAAGCAAGCCTTGAGATCACCCAATGGGTTTTTTTGAACTGGTAGCCTGTTGGTAGGTAGTGATGCTTCCTGAGTCACCCGCCTCTTGGTTCTCCCTCACATGTTGGTGAAGGATGCAGGAGAGCAAGTGGCCTGCTGGTGACTTCTCTCCCTGAAGTGTGTCCTACTTGATACTCTTTCTCACTCACAGGTGGTGAGGACAAGTCCCATTCATTGGATGACCATGTGTGGGTTCAGATCATTTTCCAGTTCTAGTTGGCAAAAGCCAGATTCTTTTTCACGTGTAGTTTGCCAAAGTGGCAGTGATCTTCCTGAGTCATTCTCCTTTTCCTCTCTTTCCTTCACTTATCAAAGAGTCCAACCATCCCCATCTTTCTTTTTCCTGTGCCTCCCTTGGCATCCTCTCACACAGGGCTGACTGAACTTCACACCATTCTGCACCCTCCTTTCTCACTTGGGCTTTCAGAAAAATCAGGATGGTCAAGGGAAGGGTGGGTAGATGTTGATACTGTATCTAGGTGTACAAGTTGTAGCTGAGACTCATAGGATGGAGAGAAGCCTCCATGATCACTATTTGTGCCAGTGCTCATGAGCCCGTTAGGGGTTGAAGGCTCAGAGAAGTTAGGTAACTTGCCCAAGATTACAAAATTAATGTGTGATGGCACCAGGATTCAACTACAAAGCCACTCAAAACCTCAAGAGGCTGGGAATTTTGTCTTCCATATACTGTTGAGCTTCTGCATCAATGCATGGCATGTGGAAGACACTTCCTGTATTCCTTTCTCATCCAGTCATCCTTATTCTGTTATTGTTTTGCAACCTCTACACTTGTTTCTAATGTTCTCACTCACTTAGGCTCTTTTATTTCAACTCCAGAACCTTGTAGAGTATTGATGATAATTTAACATAAAATGAGGTACAGATTTACTAATATATATCCAGCATAAAATAATAGGTCTGCAGCTAAAGCCCTGTGCCGTCAGATGTCGGAAGCTAAGCAGGGTCGGGCCTGGTTAGTACTTGGATGGGAGACCGCCTGTGAACACCAAGTGCTGTAGGCTTGGGAGATGGACCTGGCAACCCACTCCCAAAATTCAATCTGCCATTGAAAACCCTATGAACAGCAGAGAAGCACTAATAATAGTGTTTCGCCTATTGTAGGTAGGGTCGCTATGAGTCCGGATACTGACTCAATGGCATCTAACAACAACAACATAAAATAATAACCCCAACATACCTTTCCCCAAAGAAGAAATTACAAAACTAAACACATGTGGCTGAGCTTTCCATTAGTATTTACTTAGTACTTTCCAGAACATAGCAAATATTTAAGGAAAAAACACTGTAGGAGGAGAAGTTAAAATCGAGACCAGTCTATTCAGGTGTTCTTTGGATTGCGTGATTTTGGAGGTTCCCTATCTCACTTTTGAGCCTGTGGCTCACTGGTGTTCTATGGGCAAATAATTAGAGAACTGATATATTAACCACACTAGAGTAATTGTGTTCTGCACATGAAATGCAATTTCCTGTGTGCTGCCATTTCCACTCAAACATTATCTTCTTCCTAGACCAGCCCTGATGAGTTCCTAATTGCTCTTCAGTGATCACTGACAGTGGCCTTTTCTGATCTTCTTAGACTCCTTTGGGCCCTCATTTAAGATCCCACCACATATGATACGTATGATGCATGGTGTCTTTCGTGTTGCTCTGCCTTATTCTTTATGCCAAGGATGTTTCTTGGTACATTTCTGTGTTCCTCACATTTTGCATGTTGCATTATATTGTTAGGTGCCATCAAGTTGGCGTCTGACTAATAATGACCCTGTGTACAGCAGGTGAAACATTATTGTTAGTACTTCTCTGCTATTCATAGGGTTTTCAATGGCTGATTGTTTTTTGTGAGTGGGTTACCAGGTCCTTCTCCCAAGCCTACAACTCCTAGTGTTCCCAGGCGGTCTCCTATCCAAGTACTAACCAGGTCTGACCCTGCTTAGCTTCCAAGATCCAACAGGATTAGACACCACAGTGGTACAGCTGTAGGCAGTATTATGTTGAGGAGGTACTTATAAGGTGCTTTAGGAATGGAAGATAAGATACTTCCCTTCTGTATCTGTGGAGCTAACTCATATAAGGGAACTAGAGGACAATATTGTTGAGAGGAACAAATGCTAAGGCCCGATTCATTTAACACTGAAGATTCAATATAGGGTGAAACTCTTAGTTTTCTGCTGCTTGGAGCAAGGGGAGAGCAGTGGTTTCTTTCCATCACCATGTAGGGAAAGGAGAGCATTTACAGAGGCCTGATGTTGACCTGGAGTGGGTTAGTGACCTGACTGGTCAAATCCAGGAAGAAATCCTCTCTTCCTGATTTTGGGGGGACCAATATAAGCCTTGTTCACCCTTTTTCTTTTCAAGACAATGTCATATTTCATTATAATAGAAGTGAACATGTCCTATTTATATTTAGTTAATTTTTACCGTATATTTACCAATTTTTAAAATATAAATGTATTTTTATAATAAAACATCTGTATAAAACTAGGTATGGAAATTTCAGAGTAAGTTATAAATTTGATATTTCCAAAATGAATATTTCTAATACACACACACACACAAACATATATGTATATATATACTCATAAAACTTTACTAATTTGTTCATCCTATAGATCAGTTTCAACCAGGTGTAAGATACAATTTTTTCCTGTATGGGTGCAGAAATCAAGGATATCAATTATTACGTTCCATTCTTGGATATATAGAAGAATTGGGTAAGTTTAATGGGTAAGGTTTTTCAGAGTTTGAGTAACATGAAAAATTATGAGTTGACAAATAATTTGAATTCTAAAATTAGATTGTATTAGTATGTTTAGTTCAAGGAAAATAAAATAATTTATATGGTAAATTTTAAATTATTTGATTACTTATTCTTAGTCCATTTGTTAATTTCATGGTTTTACCATTATAATTGAGCCTGTAGCTGTAGCCCTGTGGCATCCGATCCCGTCAGATCTCGGAGAGCTAAGCAGGGTCGAGCCTGGTTAGTACCTGGATGGGAGACCGCCTGGGGATGCCAGAAGCTGTAGGCTTGGGAGAAGGACCTGGCAACCCCCTCCCAAAAATCAATCTGCCATTGAAAACCCTATGAACAGCAGAGAAGCACTGACAATATAGTGTTTCCCCTGTTGTACAGAGGGTCGCTGTGAGTCAGATACTGACTCGACGGCACCTAACAACAACAACCATTATAATTAACAAAATTAAATCTTAAATGTCAAAATTTGATTTTCATTTGTATGTTTTAAGTACTGTTAACTATTCAAGACTAGTGATAAAGAGGAAATAAAAATGAAATATAGTTGATTGTAGCCATGCAAAGATTTTACACAAGGTATTTCTCTAGATATGTGTTTTGTGTGAAAGTTGTTAAGTTCTACCTTAGTTCCTAAAATATTTTTCTATGGTTATAGGTGTATAAGCATAGTGGTAACAACACTGGAAGTTTATGATTAAATAGAGAATACAGTTTTAATTCTAAGTTTGGCTCTTTTTAAGGCCAGAAACCTCATGAACCATTGCTGTCCTGCTCTGTGTTGGTAAACTTTCCTTCATCAATTGATTTCTTCTTTATACAGCTCCAATTGTTGCACCAAATTTTACTGTTGAAGATACCTCTGCGGATTCAATATTAGTAAAATGGGAGGATATTCCTGTGGAAGAACTTAGAGGCTTTTTAAGAGGATATTTATTTTACTTTCAGAAAGGAGAAAGAGACACATCTAAGATGAGGGGTTTAGAATCAGGTAAGTAAATTGCTAGTGTGAGTATCATGCTTTTGAAAGCTCTCATTAGCCACAAAATAAAGGAAAGGAAAGAAAATGCTGCTGAGTAGTTTAGTACTGGTTTCTAAAACTGTCTGCAAAATAGAGAAATGTAAATGCAGTCATTTTATGAATATCAAAGTTTTAAGATTTTAATATGCAATAAATGGGTTTGTGTAGTTTTTCAGACATCATTTAAATCACGTATTCTGAGGCCTCTGACTGTAAGTCCCATAAAACAGTGACCATCACTCATTAGCCTTGCATGATCTGTAACATCACATCTTATGAAATTAACTTTAAAAAGTCTTCTTGTACTTACAATAATGAAAAAGAAAAACCCAAGAATCCAGAGAGTGGCTTCCTAGCCTCCACTGTCATCTGATGAAGAGCCATCAGCATCGTTGTCATCTTTCTTAGCTATGGCCTTAATGAGCTGGGAAACTGGGTTGGTTCTAGTGGGGACGTGAATAGCCATTAAATCTTAAAAAGTACAGTCAGTCCTTGTCAATTAGCAAGTGCATCCAAAGACCTTGGAGAATTCTCATATTTACAAATAGAGAAATATTTATACAGATTCTTGTCTTTTCCCTAAATTACATTTCTTTCAAGAGTCAGATGTTTCTTACTTATAAACACTTGGGAGCTTTCATTTCCATTAATGCCTCTCTTCAAAAAGAAGCCATTTTAATTCCTTAGTGCCCTGCACGACAGTAGATAACAATAGTGCTGCACCACAATACTGATTGGGCATTGTCCAAGTCACTTCTAAGAGAGTGCTGTGCTGACTGCATCTCCCTGGGTCACTGACTTTTGCAGTTCCTGAACTTTTGGGTTGCTTTTGAATGAGTGAAAACCTAAATAGCAAATTCTACAGGCTCTAGAGTCTAGAATAATTTTCTTCAAATGCTCAGAAATTTTACACTTTAACCAGTTAAAATTCTAGCCTCTGGATTTTTGGTTACACATGATGAATTGGTCACTGAAATGAGAGTGAGAAAAAAAAATAAAGAATTCATAAACCCACAAACCACAAGGAGAAAGAGAACACAAAAGACAACAGCCAAAAAGAGAATTCAGAAATATTGGGGTGGACCTGGGGCACTTGACTTAGAACAAATGGAGAGTGGTGAAAGCTACATGAGTGGTCAGAGTCACTGAGAAGTAGTGCAAGTCAGGTGTCTGCAGTGCAGGGCAGGTGTCAGAAGCAAATGATTAGGATAAATCTGGGCTGAATGAAGGAAATGTCTAACTGAGGGACCTGAGTATTATATAAAAGTGAAAGGATCTATTAAGTACTCAGTAAGATAAGTTGAAGAAGGTGTATGCCAGAGTGTGCCTTCATGAATTTTCAGACAGCTAATGTATAAAGAAACAATCAGAGAAAAACAGATCATGCACAGGGACCAGGAATAAGAGCAGCAGCAGGCTTCCCTGCAGTACTTGGGTAGAAGAGACCACAGCATTGCCTTCAGAATAACGAGTAAAAGTTATCTTCAGTCTAAAATTCTGCACTGTGCCAGCCAGTGTGAGTGTAGAATGGAGACATTTCTAGACATGGAAGCCTGCAAATATTTACTTCCCTCTTGGTGCCTTTCCCAGGAAGTTGCTAGAGGAGTGCCTCACAATGAGGAAAGGAGGAAAAGAGCTGGGGCAGGAAGCCAGGGAGAAGGGCAGGGAGAGGTGGGGAGGTGTGGATCTTGTTGTGCTTGACCACATGGAAAATTATATCAAGTATTAGAGGATGTGAGAAGAGTAAGAAATTGGTACATAGAAAATCAAACATACATGGAGTGAGGAGCAATTATAACAAAAGGCAACTAGGAAGGAAACATCATACCACTCTGCTTTTCTTAGCAGTAGCCTATGTTTATGTGACCATAATAATGTGAACACCAATCAGCAAATGTTGTGATATTTCTATATGAATGATACAGCAAGGAAACGGGGGGTTGTGGTAGTGTTAAAGAGTTAAATGTTCCTCTCTCCTCTCTCCTCTCTCCTCTTTGAATGTGAGTCGATAATATCTAAAATGTAAAAGCTAAGAATAAGCATCTGAGTTTGTGATTTCAAAATATGGAGATAAATACCCAAAGAAATTGGTAACATGATTCTGAAGTGATGGTAGGCGTGTTAGGGGAAGGGCTGGTAGGGAACTGCTACAGTTTTTTTGTTCATTAGTCATTTGTACTATTCTTTAAACTATCACCTTGCATTATTGCTTTTTTTCATATTGGGAATTTTTAATATACACCTTAATGTGATTCATTCTGACATGCTTTTCATTGTGACATTTCCATGTATGCATTTTGTTGTACATTACACAGATAAGTTTCCCCTTACTCTCTTGTGCTCTTCCGCCCCCCCATCCTGCCCCTCCACCAAAGACTTCTCTTCCATTTGCTTGTCTTTTTATGGTAATAATTTTCTATATATCCTTGGGTTCCAATTATATTTAAGATTGAAGCTTTTCTGTAGCGAACTTTCTTTTTACATTATCAGTACTATTACATGAATTTTTTATTCCATCTATATTAATACCATTCTTTGGTATTATTGGTGTTATTATAATTATTTCTAGGACTCTTAAAGTTGGGCCGTTCACCCTGAGGTCATGCCCTCCCCCATTCTTCATTCCTCCTTGTTCCTCCTCTTCCCCCTTTCCTCTCCCAGGATTTCCTCCTTTTGCTAGATCTCTCCCTCCTTCTTTTGCGTTCCCCAAATTGTCCCTTCTCTGCTAGGTTGACTTTAGCTTTTTTTCTCTTTCTGAGCTAGTGTTCATTCACTTAAAATAATTTTCTACAATTCCATCCATTTTGCTGCGAATGTCCTTATTTCATTTTTCTTGATTGCTGAGTAGTATTCCATTGTGTATATGTACCATAGTTTTTTTTTGTTTTTTTTTGTTTTTCATCCATTCTTCTGTTGATGGGCACTTTGGTTGATTCCATATCCTTTCTATTGTAAAAAGTGCTGCATTGAACATGGAGATGCAGGTGTCTCTGTGGTATGATGACACATAACCCAATACACAAATGGGCAAAGGAACTGAATAGACAGTTCTCAAATGAAGAGGTCTGTAAAGTCATGAAGCACATGAAAAAAATTCTCATTATCCCTAGCCATTAGGGAAATGCAAATTAAAAGAACTCTGAGATTCTACCTTAAACCAGTAAAAATGGGCAATATCAATAAAACAACAACAAATGCTAGCAATGTTGCGGAGAAAAGGAAACGCTCTTACACTGCTGGTGGAGCTGTAAATCAGTCCAACAACTTTGGAAATCAATGTGGAAGTATCTTAAAAAACTAAAAATCGATCTACCATATGACCCAGCTATAACACTATTGGGAATTTACCCAAAGGGAGATGTGTCATTATTGCTTTATTTTTAAAAAAGGATAAATAATTCTTCATACTTGCTTTTGAAGTCATCTAAAGATTTCCTTGGGGCTGGGATTTAGCTCAGTTGGTAGAGTGCCACTCTGCAGTCTCTGAGGTCCTGAGTTCGATTCCTAGCACCGCAAAAATGGGAGAAGGATGTGGCAACCCACTCCTAAGGCAATCCCGAAACAATCTGCCATTGAAAACCCTATGAGGGTCACTATGAGTCAGACATGACTTGATGGCACCTAACAACAACAACAAAGATTTCCTTGTAGTCTCTCATTTGAGAATTCCTAGATGCAGGATCCTTTTTCTAAGTGGTTTGAACTCATCTCTATTGATTTGCCCCGTCTGGCCTTCTGCCTTGGACTCAGGCAGGATCAGCTCCAGTGGGTTTGGGTTGCAGTGGTTTTCATGCTCTTTGTCACACACTGAGAAGTGATTTTTATTGATTGCCTCCTATATGCCAGATATCATTTTGGAGGATATATATGAAAACTTCAAACAGCTGTGAGAGGCAAGTCATGGCAATTTCTTTCAAAGTCAGAGAAACTCGTATTCAGAGTAGTTTAAATGTAGCTTCTGACTGGCAGAGATAGAACTTGAATGTGGTACTGGCTGGCTGCAGGTCTTTAGATGGGGCAGCCAGACTCACTAAAAAGGGTGGTTGGCATGGCAGGCATTCATTACCTTGTGTTTAAAATGCTTTCAAAATCAATTAAAATACTCTTCATTTTAAAACTAGGTCGTTCTGACATCAAAGTAAAGAACATAACTGATATATCCCAGAAGACACTGAGAATTGCTGACCTTCAAGGTAAAACAAGTTACCATCTGGTCCTACGAGCCTATACAGATGGTGGCCTGGGCCCAGAGAAGAGCATGTTTGTGGTGACCAAGGAAAACTGTAAGTGCAGTACTGCCATTGAGAGGCCTTCTACATTTAAATGCATAGTGTTCCTAGTGATTTTTGGTTTATGCAGGAGCCCCTTCCCCTTGCTTTTTAATAAATTTCACATTTTCTTACATTTGTATGTCAGATAGAGTGTAAGGCCATGAGGTGATTGGTCTTTTTGTTTGAGATGGCCTCATGTTTGTTCTTACCAATTATTTGAAGCTATTCCAAATTAAGGAACTAGGGCTATACCCAAATCTAGAGGTCTGAAGGCAAGTTGAATTTTCCTAAATTCAGTTTCATTTTTTCCCTAGTCTGTGGTTTTTAATATATCTAGGGAAAACTGAAAAAAATGTCCTTTTAAATGTGTTGTAAAATGTAATACTTTTAAATTTGAGATGGAAGTGAAGAATGATGCCTGTGACTTACCTTTCACCATCAGTGGACTTTCATCTGATTACTGGCTTATCCTCTCCACTTGAGTTGGAGTATGTCCAACTTTCAAATAAGCAACCATGACGATATGGTTTACCAAAGCAGTGGTTCTCAACAGGGGATGATTTTTGCCCCCTAGGAAACATTTGGCAATGTCTGGTGACATTTCTTTTTAAATTATGATTGGGGGATACTAGTGTCACCGACTGGCTAGAGGCCAGGGATGCTGCTAAACTTCCCCACTCACTCCTCATACAGAGAAACCTCTGGCTTGCATGTCAGTAGTGATACAATTGAGAAACTAAGCTCTGAAGATTTTAAGTATAAGAATAAAATTATTAAAATGCCTAGAAGGTTGTATTTTTAATAGTTGTTCAGTCTCCTTGGAGCAGTTAGATTTTTTCTGTCTTCAAATAATAGCCACTTAAACTTATCTTCTAATTTAAGTATATTCTATGCTCAGTACTAACAATGGTGATTTTTAATACTTGTAACATTCTCTTTTCAGCTGTGGGATTAATTATTGCCATTCTCATCCCAGTGGCTGTGGCTGTCATTGTTGGTGTGGTAACAAGTATCCTTTGCTATCGGAAACGAGAATGGTAATGGTACCTGAGTGTATTCTCATTGTTTTACTTTTATGGGCTTGATAACTTAGTTATGTGTTACAGAATATTTTTCAGTTATACAAGTATATATACATACACACATACATACATATACACAAACACATCAGGGGTGCAAAAAATGTATATACATGTTAAGAGGTGTTATCTTCGTACTACTTTTTTAAGTTGAATTATGGTAGCAGTGTATAATGTCATATTCTGGATTATATTTCTCCTACCACATCAGAACAAGCATAGAACACATCCTTAAAAGAGCAAAATTGGCAGTTTTTGTTCCAAGATATGTATACATTTTTTGGCACCCTCTGTGTATTAATCAGAATTAATGTTGAGTTTAATGTTAGGCAAGAATATGACATTTTATATAAAGGTTTTAAATTTGATAAAGTAAAACTGTAAATTTTCCCTATTATTTTTATAAATAATTTAAAGCAATGGCTGTTTTGCTTAAAATTTTTTCAGGCATTAATATGACAGTAGATGTCTGTAAGACTAAATATAATTTAGTGATTAAAACCTCACTTGTCCTGGTGACCTATTTAGAGAATCCAGTCTTTTTGGTCATTTACACAGCTAGTTATTCATCAAGTATGAGTGCCCCCTTCCACTTGAATGGAGTTATAATGATAAATAAAGCAAATCTGGTCCTTAGAGACTCACAGCATGATGAGAGCAAGAGACAGTGAATGATAGCATTCTGTGAGCCCTGTGCTTGCCCAGTGAGGCAGTACAGGAAGGAGGGAAGACGGTGCTGTGAGGAGGCTCTGAGCTGCTCTGCGGGAGCATCCTCAAGGGCAAGGAGAGGGGAAAGAGTGCCCCAGACAGACAGAATGGCTCTGCAGTTGGAGGAATGTGTGATTGGATGAAGTGAGGAGGAGAGACAGGAGCTGTTCTGGGCCTGGACTCAGCAACGCAGACAACAGGTGCACTCTCACTAGAGGAGGCATGCTGGCCTGGGCATGGGACAAATGGCTGCCTCATGCATGGAAAGGTCCTCACTTTCTTAAAGATGCCATCATTTATGACAGAGACAGAATTCATTTCAGCAGTCTGGTCTTCTAAATCTAAATAGTAATAATTGTAAACATAGAGTAACTCATTTTGGTGACCATTTCCTCATTACCAAAATCACATTTTAAAACAACTATTTAAATACTAAGGCAAAGACAGAGCAAAAAAGACACTGAGAAGAGCATTTCAGACTTATATTAACAGTTATTTTTCCTGCAGGAATTTTAAATAATAAAGTTCTTGTTAATAGCTGTGAGTATAAAAATATGACAGGATACTGAGAAAATCTCAGTTTTTACTGAAGATTGATACCCTTTTTCTTCACAAAGCAGTTAACATCATTGCAACCTATAGTATCACCTTTATTATTGGCTGGTTTTAACCACCTTGGTAAAGCACTTGTAACAGACCCACAGCTGTTCTTTGCGTAGTCCAGACTCTGTTATGAGCAGGAAAGAGCTGTATATGCAAACATGTTCTCTAAGTAATTGATCCTGCTTAAGCCAGTTTGCAGTATGAAAACTTTGGTTGGATGAACAATGAGTGTATTTTACATGAAACATGATAGCTTAGTCATCATTGTAATTATTCGCTTTCAATTTTCATGAATTAAAGAAGGCACTGTAGCTCGAGAAGGAGAATTACCGTTTATAGTTTTCAAATTAGAACCTGGTATAGAACTAGTAAATGATCACACACTAAAGATCTTCCATGTATATCTCAGATGGTTATTACAATATTCATACGAAGTATCAAAATAAGTAAGTTGACTTAATGACCTTATTATCTGATTGATAATCTTATAGTTATTACATTTACTTAATTTTTTATTTAAAGGATTAAGGAAACCTTCTATCCTGATATCCCAAATCCAGAAAATTGTAAAGCATTACAGTTTCAGAAGAGTGTTTGTGAGGTAATCCTTTATTTTCTTACTCTTGTTTTTGAAGTACCAATTTCTTCCTTTTGGCTTTTGTGAAAAGTTTGTAACATGCAGATGTTACCCCAAGAAAAAAGTATTGAGAAAATACCAAGTTTTGACAACTGATAAATTTCCATAGTCATTAATCTCAAATTGTTTATACTATGGTTTTTTCCCACTGCTATTAATAGCAAAGAAAATATTGGTGTGGAAGAAAAAAGCGACTTTGCTCTGGTGTGCATTACAGAGTAGTAGAGGCAAATGATAAATAGATGTGGAAAAAATAAGTAAAATATGACCTTTTGTAGAAGGAACATTACAATATCATTTACTGCTATCTTAAGATAGTGGTTAACCACTCTTTTTAAATTTATTTCTAGGGAAGCAGTGCTCTTAAAACATTGGAAATGAATCCTTGTACCCCAAATAATGTTGAGGTTCTGGAAACTCGATCAACACTTCCTAAGATAGAAGACACAGAAATAATTTCCCCAGTAGCCGTGCGTCCTGAAGATATCTCTGATGCAGAACCTGAAAACCACGTGGTTGTGTCCTATTGTCCACCAATCATCGAGGAAGAAATACCCAATCCAGCAGGGGATGAAGCAGGAGGGACCGCACAAGTCATTTACATTGATGTTCAGTCCATGTATCAGCCTCAGGCCAAACCAGAAGAAGAACAAGACATTGACCCCATAGTGGGGGCAGGCTATAAGCCACAAATGCGCCTGCCGGTTAACTCTGCTGTCCAGGAGACTGCTGCAGATGATGACATAAATAAAACTACAGGTTATAGGCCTCAGGCCAGTGTCAATACATGGAATCTGGTCTCTCCAGACTCTCCCAGATCCACAGATAGCAACAGTGAAATTGTCTCTTTTGGAAGTCCGTGCTCCATCAATTCCCGGCAATTTTTGATTCCTCCTAAAGATGAAGACTCTCCTAAGTCTAATGGAGGAGGGTGGTCCTTTACAAACTTTTTTCAGAACAAACCCAATGATTAGCCATGTCACCCCATCTGTCACTTCAGTCTGCCATCTCAATAAGCTCTTACTGCTGGTATTGCTGCGGCAGGCCTGAGCCATTCTGGAGGGACTCTGGGAAGGAAGTATTGGTAGCCAGAGAACTTCACTAAGGGCAAGTTACACTAGAAGTGTTAATGTGCTTTTAATGTAGTCTAAAAGCCAAAGTACAGGGACTCAGAATCCTCAGCCCACAGAACTCAAGATTTGGAGCTATTTGTGATCAAGCCAAAGAATTCTCCTTCAAGAAGCATTTCAAGACTAGTACTGTCTAGTCTATATATGCAAAACATATCCCGCAACTGTTTTCTGCTGTTAATGGTTTTCTCATCTGTATACATTATGGAATTTTAAGCGGATTTGCAGGCAAGGGAGAAAAATGTCAAAGTCCCATAATGTTTATTTGCCTGACATTTACTCCAGTCTAGAGGGAAACCAAGCACAGATTTTAAAACTTTTAAGATGATTCTCCTCATCAACAGCATTTACAAAAGTTCATGTAATTTTTAATGTAGCAACAGCTATTTAGTGTTCTGTTTGATAAGGTATGCTGATTTCTGTGCCTACTGTATAATGGTTATCAAACAGATGTCTCAGGGGTACAAACTTGGAAAACGAGTGTGACACTGACCAGCCCTAATCGGAATTGCATTTTCTTGCTTTGGTAGGTTTTCCAAATCTTCCCACTATTATTTAGCTTTTATGATAGCTTATGCTTATTGTAGTTGGTTGCCCTAATATTTAAAATTTAAATTTCTATGACTATAGATTCAAGGTTTTTTTTTTAATCCATTTATTTTGTGATTCAGTGTCAGCTTGATGTGAGCAAATTCAATACTATCCATAAGCATATAATTCCAATTATTTACTATGTGAGATGACTACTAAGCAATATCTAGTGGTATTAGCTGGCCATATAACTCTCATTGGCTTCCAGTGTCTCTGAGAAGACCGTACCACTGAGCCTGGACTCGATGCCTCCTGCTCATGAGTCATAGCCCTTCCTCCCTCCTATGTGATCATTGGTTCAGATATCAGATCAGTTTAGATTCTTAAACATAAAACTAAAGTGAGAATGCTTTTTCCAGGAACAGTTACTCAAGGGCTTTTTTATATGACAGGCCATAAAATCAATTCCAGTCATTGGCCGTACCTGAGCAGCAGTTGCTTTGTGAGCTGTGCAGAATTGCACATCTTCAGCTCAGTGTCTTCCACCCACCCTGGTTTCTCATCTGTGATGCCTGGAGTGGTTGTGGTTCTTAGAAAAGCAGAATGAAAAACTAAAAAGTATGTTTTGTGTTTTTCCTGACCTCAAATTGTCTATTCGTTTTGTATTTTGATAGTTAAGGCAGAAGTACGTAAAAATTCGAAACATCTGAGGAAGTTAAGACGAGCTTCCTTTGTATCATCCAGAGTTCCATAATGTATTTGCAAATAATTGATCATGTTTTTTGAGCTCATATTGTATCTTTTAAAAAGATCATGTTGTGGGAAAAAAAACACAGGGTCACAAAGGATAAATTCTATTTAGGTACTCAAGTGTATGAATCCTGATTTTAATTGCTAGGATTCAACTAAATTTTTGAGCTTCGTGATAATGGTATATAGATAGTGGAATAAAATAAATGAATTATGCACATGCATAGTACCTTGAAACTACATCATAGCTCCTAGAAATTTTCAGTAATGAAAAATATATCAAACCAGAGCCAACCTTAAAAAGAGTTTTCTCATGTCTACCTTTGCATTGTCTTTGGCTCCTTCCTTTAGCCCCCGCTGCACCCCAGACACTGACCAGTGACTGGCTGCCTTCTCTCCCTGCCACAGCTTGCTTGTCCATCAGCTCTTGCCTTGTTCCCCTGTTGAAACCTATCCACCCATGTTTCATCTCTTTAGGACAAGTGTTGGCTAAGGTAAAATGTACACTAAGGTAAACTACACTAACCTGAGAACATAGAGAAAGACCAGAAGAAACTGATCCCCATCACCCAGATAACGTACATTTCAGCTATACCCTTTCTAATCTATGTGATGATTCATTTGGGGAATTGTGACTGTCCCAGGGGTCTTGAGTCTGGGACTTCTGTGTATGAAGTAAGTTCAGATTACTACTCACCTTCCCCTGCCTCGGGAGTTTCACACCCAGGATCACTAGGTTAATGAGAAGCAGGGAACCTTCTGAGTCCAGGCACCTGCCTATAACTTGCTGTATGTTCAGAAGGACATGGCTTAAGTCTGAAACCTGCCAGGGCAGGTTTCCCCATCTTTCCCCACTGAACTGAAGACAGCCAGACCCCTATGCAGTTACTACCACTCCACCACACCCCACTTGTGCTTGTAAGGAGAGCCTTACCACATGGATGGGGGAACCCCCTCTGTCACACACACCATTGTTGGGGACACCTGTAAATGCACACTGGTTGGTGCGAGGGCTGTCCCTGCGAGTGCAAGGTGGTCTAATAGTGGGAGCACACTCTCCAGTCAGAGGAGGTGCTTCTCTCATGGGAGGGTTAAGGACGACTTGGAGAGGCAAAATGTTCCCTCCAGCCTTTCCTGGCTGAGAAAGAAATGAGAAATCCCTCTTCCCTATCAAAATACCAATCATAGGTTAGAAAATTGTAAATGTCCAAACTAGAAATATGTTGCAGTATGTTGAACAAAACTGCATATACGACACTTTACCACCTCTTTTGTAAGCCAGTTTCAAATCAAGCTTCCCTTGTGAGCAATAGAAATTCTGGGGATGATGATGATGTTAGGGAGAGTTTCTTTTGTGAGCAGCCATTTTAAATAGCATTTAATGCAGAAATATTCTTAAAGATGTAACTAGGTTTTTGACATTAGATAGACCTTGTGAATCATGTACTGCATGGATTATATACCATCTAAGTCATAGATTTGTTGAACCTGTAGATTCCTGGACTTGAGGCTGTAGCCTGGAGTATCTGGATCGTTGAGTTGTGTTTCTGTGCTGTGTGATAGAGGTGCTTTGTTCCTGCAGCTGGAAACAGAAGCTGCCATTCATTGAAAAGTTTGAGGGAGGAAGTATCAGCCTCATTTTCCATACCAGCATTACTTTCACGGTTCATGGATCTGAAGGATTACATTTAGAACATCTAGTACTGTTGCACTTAGAAACTGTAGCAAAAAGTCACATTCTCAAAACTTCATGCAAACTGAATTTTTGTTGGAAATCAATCTTGCGATTTCATAATTGTCTTTGTACTGTCCATATTTGAAGAATATTACAGTCCTTTCTATGTTTGGATAATTAAATGTAGTTTGGTAAGAGAGACTAGAGAATGTTTTCTCCCAAAGGGAATTTGAAATCAACTTTATGGCATTTTGAAATTAAAGTACTCCTTAACTTGTCAATATTCAAAAATGTTATATCAAAGTTTCCCTCTGCTCAGGCATATAATCATATAAAATGTTTTGTTTGTTTGCACAAAGGTAATTTTTGTTATTTTATAGTTTGAACTATGTCAAAATTCGTATGTCTTTTTATAAAATACCTTTTTTTGTTGTTTTGGAAGTGTAAAATTGGTCATCTCAAGTAAAATGTGGGGAGAATTATTAGCTGCCAAACTAGGCACATAGTGAAAGTTCAGTGACAGATTTTATATTGAGTGAGTCCTATCCCATTCTGTTGCAAATTCAAAAGAATTGTCCTTAAGAGTGGTATAAATCAAGGTCTAGCTTGCGTAGATCTTAAACTAATGCCTCAAAGATTCAAATCTACTGTAGAAGTGGCTCCACATTTAAGTAAAAAGTTAGAAAAAACTCATACATAGACATCACCCAGTATCTAGTTCATAATGTTAAGTGTTCATAGTTTATTTTTGTTTGGTGAGTACTCAATTTGGGGACGTTTGTACCAATACAGCGTATGTTCTGGCAAATGAATAATATGTATGAACTTAGAATTGGTTACTATAAGAATTCATTCTCTTGATAAAATATTTCTTCACAGCATTTCTTTTAAACTGATGTTTTCTGCTGAAACAAAATGTCATAGTGTCATAGTTTTTCTTCTGTCTCCAGAAGAAAAAAATTTTACAAAAGAACTGTGACCAAACTTGAAAGACATTTATCTTTTAGACTTAGCTCTAAAATAACATTGGATATCCCTTGGTTTGAATCTGGTATATTTATATCTTCATGGATTGTGTTCCAGGGCTAGTAATAATATTTAGGCCTCTTATTTGCTAGGATGGTTAGATTTTTATTCCTTCTCAGTTTGTGCTTTTGTCCTAGTACATGATTACGATCATGTTCATTATAACACAAAGGAATTACTTTTAAATGCAAGTGTAGGGAATTGAAAACAATATTCAGGTAAGTGACTAATATGTCAGGCTTTCTTCTATATGGTTGAGTTTAAGGGATTTTCATTTTGTCTAGAATATATCCACATGCTTATAATCATGATACTGGATTATGACAGGATTCTATTACTTATTACCATGAATAGTGTCTAGTTCTCCCTATTATTAGGAATACTAATATTTTGAACTATAAGTGTCCAAATTATAAACACAATTTACATAACAAGTCAAATTTCTAACTGTGCTATACTTTCATAAAAATTTAGAGTAACGTTTTAAAAGGGAACTCCTTTGAATGTTTTTATGTGTAAGTGCCTAGCTAGAGAACCATAGAAACAATAAACTCGGAAGCAATTATGGTAAACAAACCATACTTAACTGAATATTAACCAAATACGAGGCAGTAATAATTTAACATTATATTTTGGTTACTGGAACTGAATACCTTAAAAATTAAAAGATGTGAATGAGAAAAAAATCTAGTTGATAAATTGATTTTTATTAGATTTATGTGTGTCTTCTAAGATTGCCTCTGTGGTATCCAATCAGAACTTTAAACAAAAACAGACTGATATGGACTTTGTGGTGCGTTTAAGTCTAAAATACTTTGTAGTGCTGATTGAGTTTCCTTACACATTGAAAGTGTACTTTACTTTAGAATTATTCCATTTTAAATGGACAACTTCAATTTCTGAACTTACTTTTCATAAGCATTCCAGTGGTATATTATAAAAGATGAAAAGATTTCTAGGTGGTAATATAATATTCATTAAATCATGGACAAGTGTTAGGTTTAACATTAGTTTTAGTGTTTTTTCAGTTAATCATAGAAAAGAATACTGAATAATGGTTTTCATCAATTTGTTTTCAAATGTTCTCCCTCCACTTTCATCTAAATGCTTTACCACATTTGCCTAACATAAGCTAGTAATTCCTTCCATTTAATTTTTCCTTCCAACATAATATTTAGGAAAAATATGAATAGCATTCTGAATTGTTGAAGATTAAACCCTATTCAGTTCATTGTTGTAGAGGGATAGGTATTATGTGATACCCTGGTATTTGTTTTATCCTGTTATTTTCTTTTAAAGGAGCGCAGCTTTTTCTTAAATACATTTCAATTCAGAATTGCTTGAAAAAGATTATTCTGGATAAAAAGACAAACTTCTTGAATTTGAGGTAGTACCTACCACCTTAAAGGCACGTTCAAAGGTAAAATAATTCATTCAGAAATACTCAGTGTTCCTAGTAAGAATAGTTTTTACTATTTTTTTCTCTTTCTTTTAGCTGGCCATAAGTCAGCATCCTGATAACACTAAGGAATTACCAGTTTTTACTTTCAAAATTGCATTATAGTGAATTACTGTTTACAAAATACACATACTGTGAACAGATATAAGTTTTTGTCTTTTATAAGGTTTGTAGAATGAGTGTTTTTTTAAAGGTGGTGTTACGTTAAATATTTTTAGTTTTTTTTTAAATAAATACTAGTAATTGTTTATTAACATTTTTGGTCAGGTGTGTATAAATGTGGCTGAAAGAAGATAGGGAGAAACTGCAAATCCAAAACCATTCCCTTTTTCATTTCTTGAGATGTTACCACTACAGACAGACATGTTTTTTCTTACATGAATAATAAGTTCTGATGCCTAAAATCATGTTTAATCACATAAAAAACCATTGACATATGTCTAAATAGAACGTAATCCGTAGATTGAAGTGTATCTGTGATTCACTCTGACCCACAGAATTCTCAGATTATTATGGAATAAAACAACTCTATGTACAGAGATGATAACTGAAGGATTTCCTGCTTTGTGAAAAATTGGATATTATATTGCTGTTAGAATGGGAAATTTTGATGTTTTGTATCATCATCATATAATTTCAGAATTTAGTTCCCATATCCGTTGGAAAATGTGGCAAAGAACATAGAATATAAATAACCTATTACTAAGACACCACAAATATAAAACTAGTACGCTTGACTGTTAACTCTAAAGATGTTACTTAATGTCTGTTTTTAAAAACGTGCATGTATTTAACAATTTTATCATAGTATTGTCATGGAAAAAAATAAATATATTTTCTTACATCTTACGCTGAGAGATTTGGGCATTATTGGTTTTAGGTTTTCCTAGTGTTTTAAGTGCTTAGAAAAAGTGGCTCTTAGCCGGGCGCAGTGGCACACGCCTGTAATCCCAGCGGCTGGGGAGACGGAGGCAGGAGGATCTCAAGTTCAAGACCAGAGGCAGTCTGTGTAACTTAGCAAGACCCTGTCTCAGAAAATAATAAAACCTACAAAATGGGCTGGAGGTGCAGCCCAGTGGTCCAGGCCCTGGGTTTAACCCCTAGTACCGCAAAAAAAAAAAAAAAAAAAAAAAAAAAAAAAAAAAAAAAAAAAAAAAAAAAAAAAAAAAAAAAAGTGGCTCTTGTTTTGTTGCTGTATTTTTTTTTTATTGTGTCCCATACATATTCCAGTGATTCTAAAGCTATGTTTGTCTTCAGAATTTGAAGGCACTCTTGTGCTGTTGCTATAATCTTCCATCTGCTCCATTTATCAGAGAAGCTGGTATAACAATAATCAAATCATAGAAACATAGCACTAGTGAATAAATAAGAAATACTGGCCCATCAAGTATGATTTTTAATTTATTTTCTCTGAAGATAGCCTAAGCATTTCTGGAGATTCTGGGACTATGTCAAAAGTTCACTTCAACTTACTGAATTTGGAAATATAGTAATTGCTATTTAGCAAAACCTCAGTCATTTTAAAATATAAAATGACCTTAAATAGAAGTACATAAAGGGAGAGATGAACTCCTTGGTCATGTGAACCTCAGACTTACTAAGAGTCACAACTAAAACATGAATGGGCCTGGATTTAACTTGCAGAAAGTGCAGGCCAGTTACAAATTAGTTGTGAAACACATGTTAGTATTTAAGTGCTAGGAAAGCTCATACATATGTTCTTTCCGCTGGGGAGTTCTCAATGCATAACTTGTTTCCCAGATGTGAATTCTTGAGCCAAAATGTATACTACCATCAACCTCAGGAACTTTGAAAAGGTCAAAAAGAGAAGAATGATGTGATTATTAGGAGAAAAAATTAGAGATGTATGAATAATTTTTAATGCGTAGCATTCAACATCATGCTAAAATGTTACCTTGCAAACACAAGTTCTTTACAAAAGCATTATAGAATCATTTTGAATGACCAGTACATTTGACCCATTCCCCTTCCCTTGGAGTGAGGTACCATAAAACTGACTTAAAAACATTCAATCATTGAGACTCAGGGAGGCTGAGATAACAAGAGATCTTGAACTGATTTGAGATTAAACTGGAGATGATTTTTATCCCTGGGTGATTAATCTCAGATTATGAAGACAATAAATACACTTGAGGATGATTTTAATAAAAGCTGTCGCATAAATAATGCAAAAATGAATGGAACACCAGTCTTTAGCCTCTCATACTTAACACCTCCAAACACTTGAAAGGTGAGGAAGGATGTCAGGTTCTGGCTCAGATTTCAATCATTTCCTCTTCCTTCACCAGCCAGGCTATTGCTGCTGCAGACCTGTGCCTCCATGCAGTCTGAGCCTGGGAAGGTGAGGTGGGCTCTTTTTCTTCCTACTTCCAGAGGCCCTTGCCCACATCCCTCACTCACACCTGCCTCAGAATTGAATGCATGCCAGAGTAGGGAACCCTGGGGAAGCAGAGTGTTGAGGACAGATGGACCCATCTGGTCCCAAATTTTCCAGTTACCAGTGCAGACAAGACCCCAGCCCCCTTCAGAAATGAACTTGGAGTCTCATTTTCTGAGTTAACCACAGTCGCTCCTTTTCTTTCCTCTGTTGGCTGATGCTGGGTTTCATGCTTTTTCCAAGATTGTTCCTGGAAGCCACAACCATGAGTGAAGCTGCACATTTCTGGCTGGGGTCTTAATTTCACCCTTATCACCTGGGATACCTTGGAGAAAGACTCATCATCTCTCTTACCCTGTTTCCTCATCTCTACATCAGGAGTCTTAATGCCTACCTTTGCAAGACTGTGGGGGGAGATTACAGAGTACATGTTGCCCCCCCCCACACACACAGAATAGATGTTTGATTTTTACGAGTGTGGAGGCCTTTTGTGTCTGTCTCGGGGACACAGACTTTCCAAGGGACACCATACAGGTAAAATGTGTGAAAACCATTTAGACACACTTTAGATTCCATCTCTCTGTTACAAAGGATCTGACAGCACACAGCAGAAGGCCCGCAATGTGACCCCTGGGGTCTCTCCCACACCGGGCTGCAGGTTGGAGTCACCCCTTTCTCAATGTAACTTCTTCCATCCTTGGGGCTTGTGGTGTAATGCTGGCTCAGAGGAGCCTTTGCCAGTGTTGTCAGGTCCTCAGTTCTTTGCACAGTCCCCATGCTTCCCCAAGGCACCATGCACCATTCCGATGCTTTATTTGGAAACCAGAATGGTGTGGTAGCAAGGTTCGGGGACAAATTCAAAGAGGCGGACAGCCAAGAATGTTCATCAGCTTTAGCCGAGAGCTCCTAAGGCTCTCTCCTAGCCTCCTTATATCTAAACTTTATTTCTTAGTAACAAATTGCAGAACAAAAAAATGTATGAAATTTTTAACCTGGTCATTGTTTCTCTAATCTCTTTTGCTTAACAATCGGAGGTAAGATTAGGACAGGGAAGACTCTCTGGACATTGCTTCTAAATCCCAAGAGATAATTGATAAGTGGCCTTCCAGGAACCAGGATATCAGTTCGTGTTTTCGGAAACTCGTTTTACTGCATGCACCAGCAAGCCTCTGTAATGTTTAACAAAGGACACAGTGAACAGGTGGGCATCTTGGCCTTTCCAGGGAGCCCTGCCTCTCCTGATGGCTTCTCCACAACTGTGCCTGTCTTAGGTTGTCCCTCTCCTTATGAGAGATTGTACCCGTCATCAGCAATCAGCCCTCCTGAGAGCCAAACAGGGTGAAGGGAGATGAGTTCACTGTAACATATTTGAGGATGCAGCATTTAGAGGTGACAAATGGAACAGTCTCAGTCACTACCACATTCACAGAGTTTGACACACTATCTGTGACGTCTCAGGTGCTTGATAAATACTCTTTGAACATGCCTTTAAAAAAAATGGTTCAATGTCTCACTGATTATTAGAAACATATTACTTTATATAGGTTGACTCCCCCTTGTGGAATAGTCTGTAACCATAGACAGGGGTCCTCATTAAGCTTCTGTCCTCATAACTGGACTGGACCTTGTCAGCTCTAGGCAGTTTTTGGTTATGAAACCTGGATAGCAGGTGCTCAAGGTTGGGCTGAATGGAATTGCCTTTTCTGCCTGGAAGGAGATTTACCTTCAGCCTTTATCTCTTTGACAATAGCCAGTGGAGGAGAATTGGGTTTGTAGAAGTGGCAGCAGGTAGGAGCCTTTTTATCCACTGTCCAAGGCCCCCACCACTGACCCATCTCCTCTCTACTTTAAACTTTTCATCCTCTATAGATTATCTGTATCCTTCCAGCTTAACATGGACAACTTGCATGACCAAGTGATCCATTTTGGTCCTGCCTCTCTTCCCCCATTGCACAGCTGCTTTTCTGGAAGACAGTCTTCAGATTGCCCCCATATCTCCAACATCTGCATTGTGATTAGGTAAGCTCTGGTTCCTTCCCCATGAGGCACTGCTGGAGACCCCTGTTCCATCCAGCAGTAATATGCATCTCTTCTCTATGTACAAGACTTTCTTGCCTCAGCCCAGACCTTCCTCAATGGCTGGGCCCGTGATTCTAGGCTCTCCCAAGCTTACAATCAGGCCTTACAGTCAGGAGAGAGAGCTCCTCTGTGCCTGTTCCCAGTGAGTACGCTGCCTAGCCCAGCTTGTCATGTGCCTGTCCATGGTCCAGTTGCGTGGCCTCGCCGAGGTCCTACACAAAGGCTATTATCATGAGAGCTGGAGAAAGACAGGTCCCCCAAAGAAAGGGATGATATTCTAAGTGGACAAAACAATAAGTAAGAAAAACTAGTAAGTAGATAAAAGGACAAAGAAAAATACACTGTCTTCTTGGGCAGCATTAGGTCTTTTTAACCTTTTATTTTTTACCCTTTTAGTTGTTTTTCTTATGTGAATATGTGTGTGATAAATGCACAAATGTTCATACACAGGCAAGTTGTTGTTGTTAGGTGCTGTCAAGCTGGGTCCAACTCATTCTGTAGAACAGAATGAAACACTCCCCAGCATGTGCCATGCCGGCCACTATGTCAGTACTTCTCTGCTCTTCATAGGATTTTCAATGGCTGGTCTCTGGAGTGGGCTGCCAAGTCCTTTTCCCATTTTTTATGTGGTATTAGGGATCATACCCAGGGCCTCAGAGAGCACAGAGCAGTACTCTTAACCCAACTGAACTAAACTCCAGCCTATATATAGGCATACATGTGCATATATGTATATATATATATATATATATATATATATATATATATATATATGCATGCATGCATGTATGTATGTATGTATGTATTGTATTGTATTTTGGGGACTTCTTTTATTAATATATTTTGAAAATCTTTTCATATCAATGCAATATTTCTAAGGAACTATTCCTTCATGGATATATAAAATTCAAATGGACACGATGGACTTTTTATATGGCCCATATTTTTCACTAAATAGTGGATGGCTGAAAGTCAAGCAAAAGTGTTTGGCATAAATATGATCAGAACTAAGGAACAACAGTTGAATTTCACACTGGAAGCCACTGGTGCGTTACATACAAGAATTCTCAAGGCAGATTTCTTCTCCATAAAATGTAGTCTTTTACAACTAACTAATGAAGACTTGGACCTAATGCAGAGTTCAGCTTACGTACCATTTCCTCTAAGATGTGACCAACAGGAGCTGAGAGCCAGAGCTCCCCAGGGCTTGGGCTGAGTGGCCATTGGAAGGGGCAGCTGCCTGACTCACTTTCCTCAGCCCCTGGGGCATCCACACCAGCAAACGTACTCCATCCTCAGTCCTTAGTCACTGGCAAAAGATCCTTGGGCTCAAGGAAAATTGGATTTTCAGGAACTATAAATAGAAATTTTAAAATAGTCTTATGCTGTCTAGGTGTAGAATTCCCCTATCTTATGAATCTTTGACTCATTGTTTAGGGAGTAGCAGGCTACAGCATATTCTTTAGTTGCCGGTGAAGTATTACCTGGAGGAGGGAGAGACTGGAAGGTAGAGTGGATAAGGGTCGTGGTAAGGAGGATTCTAGGAAGGACTGGAAGGAATCTAAGAAGATTCTCAACCTGTGGTGTGGTAGGCTCCTGCCCCAAACTGCATACTATGGGATGTCACCCCCATAATTAGATTACTGATCAGTTGGTGTGTACTTAACCAAAAGGGAAATGATCCTGGGCAGGCATGACTGATTCAGGGAGCTCTTACAAAAGGGACAGGCCCTCCTAAGACAGAGCCTCTCTGATTTAAAGGCATGAGTGGCCAGTGAACTGGAAGAGGTTGCTGAGCCTCAAGGGAGACCATAGCCCCAGTATATTGATTTCAGGAACCGCATCATCTCTATGATTTATAGTCCCACCAGCTTCTTATTCATGAGTTGGTTTGCGAATACTAAGTCCTCAGTAAATGTATGTGAAATGAACGTGTGTTGGCAAGTGTCTGCTGGTTGGGCAGGGAGCTCCAGCAATGCTATAGAGGACCCAGGTCACTGATTCCCCCAACAACCCAAGGTCTCCCAACAAACTCCCAAGGGCTTCTGGCCTACAGGCCAGAGTAGTCCTGTCACAGGTGGCTGTACCTCCCCAGGGCCATCAGAGGGGCGAGAGCAGCCATCACCCTGGCTTCTTTTATCCTGGACACCCCCTGGGCAAGTTTTCCATGGTCTTTTCTATTTGACAGCACCCCCATTTCACACTTTTCTCCCGTGGTTGTCCTTTGACCCCCAAGTTCAGGCAGAACATGGAATGTCTGCTGCTAAGACCATGCAGGGGCTGTGAGACCCAAGTGCCTCCCTCCACATTGCTCTCTCCAACTGATGGTCCATTTTCCCTGCCTCCACTTTTTCTCTGCCGGCTTCCTAACAGGGCTTTCTTTGGCTAATCCCTAGCATTGTGTCTCTTACTTTTGCTACTGAATGAGTTGTTGTTGTTGTTGTTAGGTGCCGTCGAGTCGGTATCCGACTCATAGCGACCCTCTGTACAACAGGGGAAACATTATTGTCAGTGCTTCTCTGCTGTTCATAGGGTTTTCAATGGCAGATTGATTTTTGGGAGGGGGTTGCCAGGTCCTTCTCCCAAGCCTACAGCTTCTGGTGTTCCCAGGTGGTCTCCCATCCAGGTACTAACCAGGCCCGACCCTACTTAGCTTCCGAGATCTGATGGGATCAGATGCCACAGGGCTACAGCTGCAGACATCTGATTTTGTAGCCTTCTAAAATTATGGAAGGGGTGCAGATTAGATTAAAAATATAAGCTATTTACTGGGCTGGAGAGCTCCTTTGCTCCCTCTTCATGATAATGTGGCTTTTGCCAAACCGATACATCAAAGGCAGGGGTTCCTGGGTTCCCTACCCCCAAATCAATGGACACAACTCCTTTAGCCCTTAACCCATGATGTCGGAGCTGCAGCCCTTTAGCCCCAGGCTGTCCAAGGAGGCCACAGCCCCATGTGAGGCCCCCCACTTGGAGGTGGGCATCCAGGACATCAAGGAAGGCCATCTCACATGCTGGGAAATGTCTGTGCCTTCGTACACCATTTGCAGCTTAAGCAAAGCAGAGAGACAAGATAGATAAATAGAAGAAACTTCCTCCAAATGCTGAGACACGATGTTCCTCTCGTCTTTCCAGGAACAGGCGAGTGCTCCTGGGAGCCACACACTTTCTAGGATGAAGATGTCTCAGCAAGGGCAGGCAGGGAAAGGAGAAGCAAGGGAAGTTTGCCTGCTGTCAGCCCTGCTGTTTCAGCTCGTGGTTTGGCCAGGGCCAGGCAAGAGCCCAGGGAGCACTCCGCTGGCCAGAAACAGTTTGCAACAACTCCCCTGAGTTATGGTAATTATTTGCAGTGATGAAGGCAAAGGAGAGAAGGGAAAAGAATTCAGCCCAGGTCTAACAGTCTCTAAAGGGGCCTCACATCCACTCTAACGGAGTAGCTCTGGCTTCTTCTTGCCAGTGTGCTCTATCCAGAGTTCTTGCAATAGAAGAGTTTTAGAAGTAGTCTCTTTTTGTTTTTGTTTTTTGCGGTACTGGGAGTTGAACCCAAGGCCTCCCACTTGCATGCTCTGCAAGTGCTGAACCACTGAACTGCACCCTCAGCTCATTTTTTAACTTTTTGAGACAGGGTCTCTCTAAATTACACAGAGTGCCTCTGGTCTTGAACTTTCGATCCCCCTCCTGAGGCGCTGGGATTCCAGGCGTGCGCCACCACGCCTGGCCTAGATGTAGTCTCTTTGTTCAAAGCTATGACAACAGACTGTCAAGCAGAGCTTTTGCCTAAATTGCTGTCAGCCACATGACTTCGCTGCTCACGAGAGCTAACCATAGGGAGCTCCAGAATGCTGCTTAGTCATCTCAGAGTTCTTGAGTAGGCCGCACCTGGCTGCAGCTCAGGCTAAGGTGTGGGAAGGGCCCCCAGGACAGCATCAGAGCTGCATCCTCGTGGTGAGACCATGGCCAAGTCATTCCATCTTTCTGCACAGCTTTTATCTTCTCAAGCCAACCAGGCCCTGCCACCTGCCTAGCCATCTTAGAAGGATGGCTAAGATCAAACAGGTGAACCTTCTTTGAACATGAGGTTGAGGTAGGATTACTCACAGTGCCTGTCCCAGAGGCCAGTCATGCTGTTGAATTGGATTCATCATTCAACTGGCCTAAATGTAACCTGGAACTTCCTACGGACAGTTTGTCACCTCCACTGAGTCTCACCAGTTTAAATGCTTCCAATCTTGATGTTTTGTGGCCTCCTGATGGCTGAGGCACAGATGCATCTACTTCTCTTCCTTGTTTATCACATGCTCTGTAGTGTCCCCCACGTTTATCAGCTTGCCATGCTGTGAGGGATTGTGTGTTGCTGTGATGCTGAAAGCTATGCCAGCAGAGTCACCCATGGTGGACAGGTTATAGCTGAGCTTCCAGCCTAAAACAGACTAGGAAGAAGGACCTGGCAGCCCACTCCCAAAATAATTAGCCATTAAAAACCCCATAAAAAGTAGAGAAGTACTGTCAAATATAGTGCCAGAAAATGAGCCCCCTGGGCTGGAAGGCATTCATAAAATGACTGGGGAACAGTTGCCTCCTCAAAGTAAAGCTGACCTTAATTAATGACAGATGGAGTAAAGCCCCTGGGACCTCCTCTTGCTGTTGTGACATGACTCAAAATGAGAAGAAACACAGTGACTGCAACAATGGACTCAAACATATCAAAAGATCATGTGCATGGCACTGTGTTGGGGAGTGTTTCGTTCTGCTGTACATAAGGTCACCATGAGTTGTACCTGATCAGACCCGCCAACAAGTGTGGTGTTTGCTCTCAGTTACGATACACTTGAACATCACACGTTCTCCAGGTTGAGACAGAACCGTGGGAGTGCGCCAAAGCAGCACATGTCCCTCATTTGCAATTAATTTTGATTCATGCTGGTGGCTCTCTCCCCTGAGCTCCCTCAAGGAGACTGTTCTAGAGAACTTCTTACCCACTCTCAGTGTCGTTACAGGCACACCTCAATGGACCTTCATCTTCATGGGCAGTGACATTGCTCCCTGGCCTGGGCAGAGGCAGGAAAGGGCGTGGAAGGGAACGGGAAGCAGCTCATGCTTTGTCGAGGCCCTGCTCCCCAGCTTTTCCCTTGGTCCTGGGATTCTCTGCCTTTGGGGCCCCTGCAGGCTGCCCCCAGGCCAGTCCCTCCCAGGCCTGGGGGGGGTGGGGGTTGGTAGGGAGGCTGCTGTGAGGGGCTGTAGCCCCTCCTCCTCATTATCCTTCCTTTGGGAACTTGCAGTGCTAAAAACAAGCTTTCTGAGAACCATATTTTTCTGGGTTAAAGGTGAAAAATGCAGCATTTCCTCCAAGTGGAAAGCAGTCAGCCTGCCAGCTCCGGGCACATTTCCGAGCTCCTTCCTCCCACTCAGGGGGAGGCGGCGCCCTGTGAGGGGAGCCCAGGAGGTGGGAGGCCGAGGAGAGCAGAGGAGAGATGTGGACCGAAAGTGCCAGTTACTGTGAACCCCGGGCACTTGGTGTGTGCAAACCAGCAGGCCTGTTTGTGTTGGAGCAGCCGGAGACTGGAACCGGACTGGTCAGGAAATGAAGGCAAATAAGAGGGCCGGAGAGGGGCTGCCTTTCACAGTAGTGGCCAACAGCCCTGACGAACTTCTGGGGGCAGCGTGGGGACAAAGACAGCCCCACAGAGCTGGGTAAGGGAGATCTCCCAGGAGGGCCTAGGGTGGTGAAAGTCCATCTTAATCGGAAAAGCCAGACTGTTACCTTCCTTTACCCCACCCTTCACTCTGGCTTAGACCATGAGGGAAGCTCTGGGGAATTTCCTCAGATCCCTACTGTGGGATAAAAGCTTTTCGGGACCCCATGCCTCTTGACACATCCTTCCCCACAGGATGGAAAGTGCAGTCACCTTGGCGCTCCCCGGCTACTCCCCTAACTTTTCTCCCCAACCAAGAGCCCAGCTAGCCTTCTCCAACCTGCCCCTCACTCACCACAGCAGCCACCCAAAAGCCAAGGCAGGGATCCCATCTTCCCACTGGTCTCTCCTCAGAACTACATGGGTGTTAAAGGTCAGGAAACACAAGGGAGGACGAGTGGACCAGGGGAGACATAGCCACGGCAGACAGGGATAGGGTAGGAACCAAGGCTGCTTCCATTGGGCCTGGGCTGGCCAGTCACTGGCGTCACAGAGCTCATGCCAAAGGGTCCTGCAGTGGAGCTGTGGTCATGGGGCCACCTCGCTTATTGCACCCCATCTTTCAACAACATGACTTGCTGGGGTGGGCTGACTGCCTTCCTGCCTTGATTTTTCAGCCCTCCTTCTATCCATGTCCAGTGGCTTAGTAGGTCCTCTCGCTGTGCAGTGGAGTCTCTAGGTCACTGTGAGGTGAATCTATTTCTTCATCTCTTGAATTTACAGACTTGAACTAACTGGATGTGGCTGAAATGCCCATGGCAGTTCCAGACCTAGGCTATAAGAGACCTAACCTCTTCCCAGAGTCTTCCTGCTCTCCTTTATCCTCCTGAGCAGGGTGTGCTCAAGCTAGCCTGCTGGTCCAGGAGATCTATGGTGCAGACTCAAGTCACCTTACCATCCCAGCGAGGCCTCTGAAATCAGCCATCCCTCTGCATGTGAGCAAGTCCCACTGAGATCAGAACCACCAAGACCAGCAGGACCTCTAAACTGACCATGCCACTGAGGGTTTGTGAGTGTTTGTCAGGCAGCATTATTGCAGCAGATAACAAGTACACTTAGGAAAAAAATGGAACATTCACAAGGCCAAGCTGAGATGTTGCCAGCTCTCCTGCCCATCAGGACTGAGGTCTAATCCCTCAATTTAGGTTAAAGACTTTATCCTCATAACTACCTCTGCCATAAACCCGCCCCACATTACCTGGGTTTTGTCCACAGAGGTGGTAGAAGAGCCTTTCTCCAGGCTCTGGATATACTCTTCCTCTGTACTCCAACCCCGAGCCTCCCTGGTCCTCTTGGGTCTCACTGCTCTGCTGCCCTCTCACCTTCGGGATCCCTCCTACCCTGAATCTGTCGTTACGTCACTGCTTTCCTCAGCCCCCTCTGCTTCCCATCCAGAGAGATCATCAGCTTCAGCACACACTCCCAGGCCCTCACCCCCAGGGCACTGCATTTTTCTCTGGGTAACACTTGCAGGGAACAATTCATCTGCAAGACAAGTCTCTGACCTTGCTTCAGCTGGATAGTTCACTAAGATCACAGTGTTTTATTCTTTTTCTTTTCTTTCCTCTCTTTTCTTTTCTTTTCTTTTTCTTTCTTTCTCTTTTTTTTTTTTTTTACTGCCTGAAGGCAGTCCATTCAAAATGTGCTATAAAAGCAACTGTGTTACACTTGGGGAAGCACCGGACCCCGCGGTCTCTAAGGAAAAGATGTTGAGGTGAGAGTGGCTAGGAGGTGGCAGGGCCACTTTCTACTATATGCCTTCTCTCAGATGGTACTCACTAGGTGGTATGCCCAGGATGGGAAGATCATTGTTATATTGGTGTTGATACCATTACCATTATTCCTCAGGTAGGAAGGACTCTGGTCAGCAAAGGCGCCAAAAGCCAGGAGGCAGAAGGTTCGGGCACAAGGCAAACCTCTGTAGTGTTTATTCATCGTCTTTTCAAAGTCTTCATATTCCTAAAACTATGCATCGCACAAAGCTCAAAAGCCTGCTGAGTGAATGCTGAACAAACAAGAGTGGAGTTAAGACTGGGACTAATTATAGGCTCTTGCACGGGGCAGATCATATTTCCCTCCTCTTTGGGGACAGTGTTCATCTCACCTTTCCCTTAGCCAGTCCTGCCATGGGGATCTGCCAGTGGGCCAGCTGTCTGCAGTCACATGCATGCATAGCAAAGGGGCACAGCTGATGGTACAGAAATAAGAGATCCAGGAGGAGGAAGCTCATCTCTCTGGTCCGTGGCCAGATCCTTGGCCCATGCTGAGTGCACATGCCCCAGCCTCTGTACATCCTTGGAAGCGCCAATTGCTTAGTGTCCGTTTGAGGGTGTGACCTCTGCAAAATCAGCAGCATCTCCATGAATGGATGAGCTCTAGCCTTCTTCATCCCTTTATTCAAGTTTACTACAGATACTCTCCCTCTCTTAAAACAAAATGACAATGACCCACCTCAGTAACACATGTTCCTTTTAATCTACTGACCTGGGGAAGCTTCATATTCATCCCCTTGAGTCATCAACAGGTACCAAAAGAGAATGGTCAGCTCCCCGAGTTGCCCACCCAAATCACCTCTACCACTCCCCTGACACCACAAATGGCCCAAACAAGTCTCCCTGGAAGGAATTTTTTTTTTAGGAAAGTGTGCAAGAATTAGGGCCATCCACCCTAACTTCTAAAAGTATGCTGTGTGGACAGTCTGCTGCTATAAAAATATACACATACAAAAGTACAGCCATAAAATCACGGGGCCCATTTTCTTAGATTTGCATTATAAAAAGGAGGGATTTCACCCTGAAGGTAAACTTTGGGGGAGGGGGCCACATTATGATTATGATTCTGTATTTAATCTCCCCCAACCTTTATTTGTATGGAACAGTCAGAGCACATTGAGCCACCAGTGAGGAGGGGAAAGGGTTAGTCTGAACAATCCATAGGCCAAGGTGGGAAATCTGAAGTTCAAGGTCACACAGTCATTCTGCTGTCAGTAACAGTGTCATGAGTCAGAGAAGGAGAGAAGTATTTGTAGCCACCTAGCCCCCGTCCATGAATCACAACACAGCCATTGAGCCCCAGCAGACAGGCTCTGGAATTTGCATTGCTGTGTGATCTCTGGCCCACTCTACACATTCAATGAACAAAGCCTGATGCTTCCCACACAGGGTATTCCATTGGCTTTGGCCCACAGTGCGTCAGCAGGAAAGGCCCCCCCGGGCCTCCTGTCTCAGTTTTCAGTTCACATGGGGGTGTACTTTCTCCCTGATGAGAAGTAACACACCCGGTCCCCAAGCCTCTGTGTGTGACATCAGGCAGGGTGTCGGGGTCCCTGGGATGCTCCAATAGAGGCTCTGTCCCTTGGGCAAGACCAGCTGGTGTTACTTGGCTCCACAAGTGTTGATGTTTTTCCCGTCCACAGCATCTTCCACGAGGGAAATGTGGTAATCAGTGGACAGGGTGAAATGAGAGATGCAGCCCACGAGGCCTCGCATGTATTGCCTGTTGGTGTGCAGAGCAATTTCCTTCATTCCACCTGCCAGGAAGCAAAAGGGAGGTGAGGTGAGTCAGAAGGACATGTCAGCCATCGAGGCTTCTCTGCAGTCCTCTTAGTGTCCACCAACCAAGGTATCCCCTGGTTGACAGGACAAACTGTTCAGTGCATCACATTCATTTTACCAGAATCCATGAAGAAACAGGTTGACACCGATCAAGTGGATACACAGCAAAAGGGAACTAAGGCGCGCTTGGTGTGTGACTTCTGGCACAACTGACCATTTCCAAACCAAATAGTATCTAGTGGATTTTGAAATGTTGTATGGTGTCAACAAAGGGAACCATGTCATTTAAGGTGATGTCATCTTAAACCAAAAGAAGTACACTGATCTTGAATGCTTTCGATTAAGTTCACTTTTAGCATGTATAAAGATAAAAGTGTCTTTTCATATTTATGTGTCTGCGTTAGAGTATAAGCCATTTATGGGCATACCACTCAGTCTATTCTGAGAGGGGCTAGAAACACAGAGCCTCCTTCCTCAGAATTCTCGAAGCTATATTTAGGTTTCTGTTCTATAAATAAGAAAAGCATGGTTTTCCGGGTGGATCAGTCCAAAAACCTGTGAGTGAGTCCCTTCCTGTCCCCTGATCCATGAGTCAGAAGTTCAGAAAATGGAAGAATGGAGGAGCTGGACAATTTCCTGATTTCCAGGTATTTGACTGGCCCAGTAAAGTGCACAGCCCTGGCGCAATAAATAGAGGACTAACAAGGAAAAACTCAGGCCAAATTTAGATTTGGTCAAGGTCACTCACCCACATAGAGAGCTCCATTGATGTTGAGTTGTCGCATCATGCCAGGGGACTTGCCTGTTCTGGCTCCATAGTCATCCACTGTAATCTTCCCTGATTGGCCATCCCTGCAAAGCAAAACCAAACCAAACCAACGGCCATTTTTGGAGCTAATTCAAACATGTCAATAAATAAAAAGGTGTGAAAATGCGTACTGCATGCCAGGTTCTGTGCTAGATGATGGGGCTGCAAAAACCAAAAACAAACAGCAGCTTAAACAGAACTGGGGGCGGGGAGACCAACCCAGGCCTCACTATCTTTTTTTTTTTTTTTTTCCAGCATTTGGGTGTTGAACTCAGGGCCTCGCACATACTTTGCAAGTGCGCTACTCCTGGGCTGCACCTCAGCCCATTTTTTTACTTTTTATTTTGAGACAGGGTCTTGCTAAGTTACACAGGCTGCCTTTGGTCTCAAACTCATGATCTTCCTGCTTCCGATTCCCAAGTTGCTATGACTACAGGCATGCACCATTGCTCCAGGCCCAGGATTCAGTTCTTGATACCAACTCTTCTAGCATTGAGGAATTTTATTTTATTTTATTTTATTTTATTTTATTTATTTATTTTTTGGTGGTACTTGAGAGTTGAACCCAGGGTTTTACATTTTGCAAGCACTCTACCACCAGGCTGTGCCCCTAGTCCATTTCTCATATTTTAATTTTTTTTTCTTTTTTTTTTTGCGGTACTGGGGGTTGAACCCAGGGCCTCACGCCTGCATGCTCTGCAAGTGCTGGACCACTGAGCTGCGCCCTCAGCCCATTTTTTTTTTTACTTTTTGAGACAGGGTCTCACTAAGTTACGCAGACTGCCTCTGGTCTTGAACTTGCGATCCTCCCGCCTCCGCCTCCCGAGCCGCTGGGATTACAGGTGTACGCCACTGTGCCCGGCCCATATTTTAATTTTTGAATCAGGGTCTCACTAAGTTTTGCAGGCTGCCTCTGGCCTCGAACTTGCAATCTTCCACTTCTGCATCCTAATTCTCGGGAATCACAGGCAGGCGCCCCCTAGAGCTGAGTTTTAAAGAACTTCCTCCTATTTTGTCCTGTCCTGTGAGAACATGCATCGCCTCCCCATTTTGGAAATGCTTTTTTAGCATTTTACCCTTCGATATCCTGATGGGCAATGCTCTCAACAGGTTGCCTTCCCCGCTCTGCCTGTTTTTGTTGTCATTATGCATCATTCTAAAATTTTGCATATTTCCTACTTACTGCATTTCATTAATTATAAGCATTTTTATATTTCTGAAGATAAGGCTTCTAATCAATGACAGCTTAGATTTGAAAAAAATGTGGTGTCACCTTCTAGGGTACATCTTCATCGTGTTTATTACTCATTGCCTGTTGCCTCCCAGTACAATTCAAGACCATCAAGGCAAGGATGTTGGTTTTACTCAATGTTGTATCTCATGTGGCTTGAATGGGGCTGGGTTTAGCTCAGTTGGTAGAGTGCACTCTCTGAGACCCTCGGATCCATCCCCAGCACCACAAACACAGGAGAAGGACATGAGAATCCACTACCAAAGCAATCCCAAAACAATAAGCTTGAAAACCCTATGAGGGTCATTAGGAGTCAGACCCAACTCCACAGCACCTAACAACCTAACAGCAGGTAATTAAACAAGTGCATTTGCGTAGCCCCAGCACCCTTAGCTGAAATAACTAATACTCATCTTCCAAAGTTATTGTGGAGATCACATGTGGAGATCAGAATTTGGGCACAGAAAGCATTGAGTTTGGTACCTGATACATATCTTCTTCTATAAAGACTGGTAAAGGAGTGACTTGCTATTGTTATCAACCATCACCATCATATAGTCATTTTTATCCACAAAATGAAGATTATAACACTTAAACTTCTGTGAACAGTAACTGAGATAAAGTACAGTGTATAAATTATCGGGAATGAGATATTTAATAAAAGAGAAAATTTCTCAATTCTGATAAGAGAAATGCTTGCAAAACCAGGGTTGCCCACAGCAAAATAGTATACAAAGCACGAACACCTTCAGGATCTCCTCTCTGTCAGTTCTCCTCTCTCTGACCCTAGAGCCTGCTGCAGAGAATTAAGGCATGGATTCAACTCTTCCTGCTATAGTTGATAGCTGTGACCTTGACCCAACCCTGACCTAGGTCTGCTGCACCATCTCTTTTAAGCCTATCTCCTCGCAACTTACAGTATCTGCTTGAATCCTCCCATCTTCCAGGTCCTAGGCTTAGCTCTTTCTGCTTAGCCCTCACTGTTACCAAAGACACACTATGAACAAGATCACTGATGCCCTAGGAAGAGTCCTGCCTACTGTGCCGAGCTTGATGCTCAGTCACCTGCAGTTCTTCCATGGGAGGGGGCATTCTCCCATCTTATCCCTTCCAAACACTGGAAATCCTACCTGTATGGGGGCTGCATCATGGGGCAGAATAGAAATGATTTTGATCTAGGTTCTGCCTACAATAGTTTTACAGTCTTGGGAAAGTCATTTAACATCAGTTTCCTTAGAAGTCCAGGAAAAGACTGGTATCCTCAGTGTTATATATATTCATGTACATAATCAAATTGCAATGGTCATGAAAGTTGTAAATTCCTTCCACAATGTGTGAATATTCTACCATCTCTACCCAAGGAAACAGCAGGATGGGGATGGTGGGATCAAGCGTGGTTGGAGTACAACTGGAGCAGTTCATATTCTTTTGGAGGTTTCTGTACAAACTCTTTCATAGATAGGTCAGAAAAAGAAATGAGGAATTCAGAAGCTGAATAATTTGGTGTATTTTGGAGTTAAGTTGGAGTCTGCATTTTGACTTGTATCCTAGAACCAATTTGCGGTCCAAACCTATAAATATTCATTATGAGAAAGCATTTCTTTTTTCAACAAGTTATAACTGGGGCTTCATCAAAATCACTACAAGTCTGGGCTTTCAAGGCCACCTGCAGCATCTCCCACCTCAAAGGTATCAAAGGCAGGCACAGTGGGTAGGTCAGGGGGTCCGGCAAGGCTGTTTTCACCACAACCTATATGTGAGCTGAGGAGGAAATCACCCATGCTGAGCCACGTGTTTCCCAGACCTCACTCTTGATTTCACCCGCAGACTTCCCTAGAGAGGGTCATGGTACATTCGCAGAAATTGCAACCGGAGTCTTTGTTCAGCTGATCTTCTCCTGGGACTTCCATCTGACATGTAGTATTTACATTACTAAGTTTGGCCCTGCTATTTGGCTTCTGAAAACACACTGTGTTTGGCTTCTGAATAATAACTGTTAGGAAGAAGGACACAGGTGGTAACATTTTAAAGAAGAGCAAAGGAATGATTCACTCAGAGTGAATCAGAAGCCAGGGCTGGGATTACTGCTGCAAGAGAAGAGACATGTAATTGGAGCTGGGTGAACCACATAACACTTCTAAGCTTCCAATAATGGTTAAAATAACTAACTAACTGGACGTTGCCTATGCAATGAGATTTGGAGCATTCATCAAACCTCATCTCACTAGATTTGGAGGCCCTCCCCCAATTTAGCCACCAAATACCTTTTTCTCCAGAAGGTTACCCATTGTTCAAAATGCCCTGAATGTGCTGGGTCAGGTATGAGGATGCCAGGTGATATTGGGGAGTAGGATGTTGGGACCAAAAGGGAATTGGACACCTCACCCCATCCCTTTCCAGCTCCTTCTCCCACAGTGCTAGGTGCTCACCTGACAGCCTTGACTCGGTGCCACCGGCCATCGTTGAAAGAGCCGTTCACCATGATGGATGCCACACCACTGCCCAGGTTGTAGCTAAGGCCATTGGAGAAGAACAAGACAGAAAGCAGAAGAAAACACTGAAGCCCATTCACAAAGCATTCTCATTTTGCAACGAGGTTCTGTGGACTGCAGAACACAGTTTCCTTTACCCAAAACTAAATAATGATACAACAGGTGGTTGGTTTCCAGGTTATCCCATGAATGATTTGTTTTTGATTTCCACCTGTGGTAAGATAGCTATGACACTTAACACCTCAACCATTTTGAAGTGTACAGTTAAGTAGTGTTAAGTGTATTCACATTGTTGGGCAACCAATCTGCAAACATTTTTCCCTCTTGAAAATGGAAACGTTGTGCCCATTAAACAATGACTCCCCATTCCCCCTCCCTGCAGCCCCTGACAACCACCCTTACCCTTTCTGTCTCTGTGGATTTGTCTATTCTAGATACCTCAGATCAGTGGAATCATGGAGTAATCATCTTTCTGTGAGTGGCTTATTTCACTTAGCATAATGTCATCAAGGCTGATGTTTTTAAAGCCCAGGTATGGAAGCATTAGTGCTACAGTATCAAGAACAACAAGAAGGGCTTTATCATTTGTAATGCATTGGGTTGAACAGTGTTCCCCCGAAATTCATGTCCACCCAGAACCCAACATTTTGACATTTGGAAATAGGTTCTGATGTAATTAAGAGGCGGTCAGACTGGGTTAGGCTGGCCATAAATCCAATACAGCTGCTGTCCTTATAAGAAGAAGAGATGGAGACACAGAGACAGAGATGCACAGGGAGATGCCATGTGATGATGAAGCCAGACTCTGGAGCAACACCTCTAGAAGGTGAGTGACACCGAGGACTGCCTGGCCACCAGAATCTCAGAGAAAGACAAGGACCAAATCTCTCTCACACCCTGCACAAGGAACCAACCCTCGGGACACAGCACATCTTGGATTTCTAGTAGGCAGCACTGTGAGAGAGTGAATTTTTTTTGTTTTAAACCACACAATTTGTGGCAACTTATTACGTCAATCCCGGGAAACCAATACATATATTCACATTTTTTTAAAAGCAATATTGCACAGTAGGCTGAGCTTCAACAAGTTTAAGGGAACTTGCCTAAAATCACAAAGCTAATTGTAGAACTTGAACTTGGTGTATTGTCTGCCCCCTCCCACTCTTTACTCCTATATCAGGTCCAGCTGGTAATTTCCAGTTTTCTTTTCCGTTCCCAGATACCCTGAAACCCTAAAGGTATCAGAAGACATGAACATGTTGTTTACCAGAGAGAAGTATCCCTCTTAATCTGGTATTCATTCAATTATTCTAATTTAACTTGACTCAGCAAATAGTTAGTGAGTGACTACTCTAGTCTAGGCATGGGGCTGACTGCCGGGCCTTCCCTGGGAATACAGTAAGGCCCATGTCATCATGCCTCTGAAGGGAACATGTGCCACCCGGACAACTCTCCCCTCATCTTGTGAGAGGAGGTGTCTCTCCTTCACCTCACTGTCCAAGAAATAGAAAGGATGAGAGGAAGCTTGGATTGGTCTGACAGCAGAGCAAGAATAGAAAGCACTTGGCTTTCTCCAGGGGAAGCTCACTGGGTCGTTCCTTTCATAACAGAGGCTCAGAGCAGTCACACAGCCATCAACATTTAACCAGGAACAGAACTTGTGATGATTTGACAAACCATGGGACAAAGCTGCCGCCCCGACTCCAAAAAGCCCACTGGTTTCAAGGGAACTTTCCCACATCAATGTCTCCTTGTATAAAGGAGCCTGGAGGTGGAATTTTCAGATTTCACTGCATGATGGCCAAATGCTTGCTGAGCAAGTGAATGAATCTGAAGCAGATCGAGGAGCAGCCTGCAGGAAACTTAGCTGAATTACTATTTGTGGCTTTTCTGAGAGGCAGTGTGGAGTGACAACATGGACACTCAGGTTCCAGTGATCTGCTTGGGTGCCCAGGCTTGCCAATTCACCAGCTCTGCGGCCTTGGGCAACTGGTTTCATGTCTCTGAGCCTGAATTTTCTCGAGTGTCAAATGTGGGTAAGAATCCCCTCCCTGCAGGATTGGAGGGAAGGTTAAGTAAGATAACATATGTAGAAATCATGGCACACAGCAGGGGCAAAACAAACAATGCCACCCATCCCAAATACATGTGGCACTTAGTGCAGTTTACATGCAAGGTTAAAAATGTACTCTGAGAAACTAGCAGCAAGGTAAAAATTTCCACCAGGAGTTAAATTTATCAGGCCTTTTCTGGGAGAGAAACCATGTGTGAGAGGGGACCCACAGGCTGTAAATGTGTAACCAAAGTGGTCAGGGACACCCAGATCTCAGAATCAAGGTGACCTGGGTATAATCACAGGGAAGCCAGACCAGAATGTGCTTGTGTGCCTGTGACTAGAAAGTTTTCCTGTTGTATCAGATCCCATGAGGCCCAAGAGTGGGCTTCTTTCTCTATTCCAGCCTGATGGCTCTCTTATTCACACAGAGGGACAGGATGTGCTGAAGGCAGACAGGAATTTGGCCATCACCATGGGCAGGGATGGGAGAAGGACATGGTAATCCACTCCTGAGGCAATCCCGAAAAAGTCAGCCATTGAAAACCCTATGAGGGTCTCTATGAGTCGGACATGACTTGACGGCACCTAACAACAACAACATGGGCAGAGGCATCTCAGGAGGCTTCTCCACAACCTTGACTTTGCAGCTCCCACACCATGATTTCAGACCCTACAAATAACCACCTGGCTCCCCAGACATGCTCACACACCCCTTTTATAACAACAAAGTGGCCAGGACCAGTGTCTACCTTCACTGCAGAGGGTAAGACGGAGCCTGTTTTGGGTGGCAGAAATGTCCCACATCTTATTCCAGGTGGCTGTGATGCAGTGTTTACATATTTTAAAATTTATCAAGCTGTCCATTGAGCATGCGTGCATGGCACATCAGTTATGTCTTAATGTAAAAATGCAAAAACAAATAAATGAATGCTTGTCTGGTTTCCCTACGAAGATCTTGTGACTCTGGCTGCTATGAATGGGTTACCCTGAGCCACTCAGCTGGGTGTGCACCAAAGACTGCCAGACTGAGCACCTTGGTGGGCCACCAGGAAGTGCCACCAGGTAAGGCCCTTGGAAACCACTTGGCCACCTTCATGCCTTTACATGGTGACACATTCCCTTTAAACTGTAGCACAGAGCACTTTACTAATGTCAAATCTCTTCCCTTTCTCTATTGCACAAAAATGTTCTGAGGCCAGAAGTAGTGAGAAAGAATGTCAGTCAAGTGTTGTTCAAAAACCTGCCTGGTGGGTTTTATGCTCCATATATAATTAAGGCAGAACAAAACAAAAATAAAATAGAAAGGCACACTCATTTTAGCTGAACACTTGATTTCCTTTTGTCTCATCACCCTTGCAAGAAAACTATGGCTTTTTTTTTTTTTTTTTTTAAATTCCATTGCTCTCCCCTACTCTTTGGCAGAAGGGCTTCAAGCACTAAATTAGCAAAACAGCCAGTATTTAGGTGAAGGAAGAAAGTCTAGAAAGCTAGAATGTATCTTATTATCTTATCCTCTTCTGTTTGTTTTGGGCCTGGCTCAAACACTGAAACCTCAAGAACGATTTGTCCTGAGAAAGGCTTATACTCCAGGCCCCAAGTCTCACAAAAAATAACAAAAACAGTGATAATAGCTAAGTTTTGTTGTTGTTGTTGTTGTTGTTAGGTGCCGTCGAGTGGTGTCCAACTCATAGCGACCCTCATAGGGTTTTCAATGGCAGATTGTTTCGGGATTGCCTTGGGAGTGGGTTGCCATGTCTTCTCCCATAGCTAAGTTTTATGTTTGTGTTAAGTTCCTTGCATATGTTCTCTCTGAAGAAGGCGCTTCTAGAACCTAGAAAACATTCAACCAAGGATAATAATTTGCATTATTATTGTCATTAACAACTAGCTAGGCTTGACTCAGCACTGAGCCCTTTCTAGAAATTGATTCCTTTAACTCTCACAACTAGCTCTTTCATTTTATAGGTGGAGGACAGAGACACAGAGAGATTAGGTGATTTGCATAGTATTATACAGCCAGGAGAATCAGGCATGTGGGACCCCAAAGCCACTTCAGACTCTGTTTTTCAGGGTGTGGTTCCTGCAACCACTTGGGATGCTTCTTTCCAGTAAGATCCTGGTACCTCCCGACTTCCACCAGAACCTCTGGGTGCAGGCCCAGAAATGGACCTTTGAGAAGAGCTCCCTGGTAACTCATGGTGCACTGCCATTTTCCAGCCACCATGAGTCCTCTCTGCCAGAGCTTAGCCCAGCACTTCCATACATCCAAACTCCATGAATGGGTGGGGTCGGGTTGCCACCCAGATGAAGGCAGACAGTGAAGTGGCAGTGGGGTGGCTCCCAGCCTAGCCATGGGCACAGGTGCCTACTTTCAGCCTGGATTTAGCAGTGTGTCTTACACCAAATGGGCTGGGATTTAGCTCAGTTGGTAGAGTGCTGCGCTGCAGTCTCTGAGGTCCCCAGTTCAATCCCCAGCACCGCAAAAATGGGAGAAGGACCTGGCAATCCACTCCCAAGGCAATCCAGAAGCACTCAGCCATTGAAAACCCTGTGAGGGTCGCTATGAGTCGGATACCGACTCGAGGGCACCTAACAACAACTTACACCAAACACAACCAGAACTCCAGGATTAGAAGAAAAGCACAGGGGCACTTTTCAGAATCCTGAGAGAACAGCTGTTAGGAGGGCAACAAGGGTGAGGGGGAGCCCAGGGGCGGTTTCTTTCCAGGGCCTGGGGCGAGTGGTGAGCCGGTGAGGCATAGGGGGCTCTGAGTGTCTCTAGTTTCCCTGGCGGGCTGGAGGGGCTGGAAAATAGGTTTTGGCTGCCAATTGAGGGGGGAAGTTGGGCCATCCCACCCGCGGCTCAGCTACTGTTTCGGTTCCCTTTTCTGGGCACAATCAAGTACTTGAGGCCTTGGTGAGGTTAACCACAGGAAAACCACAGGAAAATGGCTTTGAGGCAGCCAGCCTAACACGGGGCGGGAAGGGCTCTGTGTCATCCATCTGACCTCGGGGCTGCTGAGGGGCTGTGGAGGAGAGGGGGGGAGATGGTGAGAAGCTGCTGGTCTCTCTAGTCTTCAGCCCCCTGTCTCCAAGGTCCTCCACAGTCACAGGACTGAATCATGTAGCAAGCGCTGCTCTTTAGGGGCAGGCACAATGTTGGACAAGGGACATTTCCATTCAAAATACCTTGTCTTCAAATGGAAGGGTTCTTGTGACCCTCTTCTAGCTGCTGGCGATCCCCTCATGTGACTGACAAAAGCCCCAGAACTGAGTCTCCACTCTCTCCGCAGTTGGATTTTTCTCTCCTTTGTTGATTTCAATTCCAATTAACTTCATATCATTTGGTGAACCCTTGGCTTCTCACCATGGGTGTGTGGGGGGAATTAAAGAAGTAAAAGCCTGAGAAATCCCTGCCCAATGGGACAGACAGTCCAGAAACAGAGCTAAGGCCCTCAACCTTTGCAGGCATCTGAGTCACGTGAGGAAGTGGTCGCCACACAGCTTGCTACCCCAGGGGATCAGTGATGGGGCCTGAGAATTTCTTCCCTCCCTCCCTCCTTCCTTCCTTTCCTTCCTTGCTTCCTTTTTCTTTCTTTTTTTGCAGTACTGATGGTTGAACCCATGGTCTCACATGTACTAGGCAAGTGCTCTACCACTGACACACCCCTAGCACCCCCTTTTAAATGTTTTTAGGCAGGATCTTGCCAAATTGCATAGGCTGCCTGTGTCCTGGAACTTGTCACCTTCCTGCCTCTACCTCCTGAGTTGCTCATATTATAGGCATGTACACCCTTGGCGAATTTGCACTTGTAACAAGTTTCCAATGATCCTGATGCTGCTGGCCCAGGGCCCCATTTTGGAAAACACTGGACTAAATCAGCTCTTTCTAACCTCAAGTTGAGAATGCATTACAATCTCTGGAGCAGCTTTTTCATGTTACACAAGACAGTGCCTGTCCCTTAGAAATGTGTCTCTCACCCATCCTGGTAAGGAAGTGAGAAATTTTTTGTGTGTGTGTGGTACTAGGGTTTGAACCCAGGGCCTTGCACTTGCATGCTTTGCAAGTGCTGGACCACTGAGCTGCACCCTCGGGCCTTTTTTTTTAACTTTCTTTCTTTCTTTCTTTCTTTCTTTCTTTCTTTCTTTTAATTTTTTTATTGGACATTTTTAATGTACACCTTAATGTGATTCATTCTGACATGCTTTTCATTGTGGCATTTACATATATGCATTTTGATGTACATTATTCATATAGGTTCCCCCTTACCTTCTTGTATGCCTCCCCCCCCCCCACCTAACTTTCTTTTTGAGATAGGATCTCGCTAAGTTATGCAGACTGCCTCTGGTCTCGAACTTGGGATCCTCTTGCCTCTGCCTCCCAAGCCTCTGGAATTACAGGTGTGTGCCACTGTACCTGGCATGGAAGGGAGAAATTTTTCAGGTGATTATTTCACCACCATGTAGCCACTCATTTGACAAATTTGAGAGCAATCTAAATTCACTGGAAAGAGGTAAGAACTTCTGGAACTGCTTTGGTTTTACCCGAGAAATATTTACAAAGATCCAAATGTTGTGTTCATGTTTGGCAAGATGACCTTGTACTTTGCTCTTATATCTGGAGACTGGAAAGTGGCATTCTTCCAAAGGCTACACAGCTAAGGGAATTTAAAGCCAAGAATCCTGGTGTTCAGATCTTCATATCTTCCTGAGCTGGTGAGTATCACTTCCATGCTTAGCTTTCATGTGTGACAGTACTAAAATCTTCTTTCTGCTCCTTTCTAATTTGCAAGAGGGAGCACACAGAAACTAGAAAGGGGGGCACTGAGTTTTTCCATAAAAGGCCAAACAGTAAATATTTTAGACATACAGGTCCTATTAAAGATCTTGAAGAGTGCCCGTTGCCTGAACAAAGTCACATAGACAATATATAAATGAATAAGTATAGTGGTATTCCAATAAAACTTTATTTACAAAAATGGGCAGTGGGCCAAATATGTCCTGCTGGTGTAGTTTATGACTCCTGCTCTAAAGAAAAAAAAAAAGAAAAAGGAGAAGGAAAAAAGACCAGGAGCCTCAAATAAGCCTAATGTACCAGGCTGCTGCCATTTCCAGCAGTGTGTTTTGGCTCACTTCTGAATTGCTCAGTTTGGCATGACCTTCCCTAGCTGAGAAAAATTGCAAGATGCTGCTGAAGGCAGCTGGAGAGGGGTTACCTGAACACCAAGGCTCCATCCCGAAGGCCCAGGGAAATGAAGTCACTGTTGGGTCTCACGGGGCTACCTCCTCTCCACATCAGCAGGCCATCCTTGGCAGTTGTCTTAAACCTCATGAACACATTTGATCTTGATCCTGATACCCTGGAGGAAATACACAAGCAAGTCCATGAAATCAACCACCAATATCTATTTCCCAGCAATCCCAGTGTGTCCTGCCATCCCTGAGCAAGCAGGTACGGGGATAATCTGGCCTTTCTAAACATATGCACTTCCAGCTGGTTAGAAATAGCATCACCCTGATGAGCCATACTACAGGTCTAAAGATTTGGATGCTCACTGTGCAGTAGCATTTCCCTCCAGGTATGGTAATATCCACAAAAGAGGACTTGCAGAGTCACAGATCAGCAAGACTGTGGCCAATGCCACAGTCCCAGGCTGCACCCCCATATGCACCTCAGTCATCCCCCTTTCCTGTCCTATTACTCAAGAGCCCTTGGGAAGGTATTCCCAACTCTCTAACAGAAAATGGGCTCAAACAGGCTGCTCTTCTGGGCTGTGGTCATGGAAGTGGAAGGTCAACTCGGGCAGTGATTGTCCTTGGAGGACATCTGGCCAGGGTGACTGGTCAGGGCCTAGGGTCTTAGGCAGGAAAAGAGGCCTGGTAAGATATTGGTCTAGGTGGGTACTGTGACGGAGCTCCAATGGAGAGGCACCGGAAGCTGTGAGCACAGCATAGTGTCCAGGCAGGAAGGGCCCTGGGCTGGGGACAGGTACATTGGCTCTGCATTCTTATCAGTTCCTATGGACAGACTGGTTTAGACATTCATCTGACTAAAGTGATCAGTACTGTTTGTGATGTAGGGAAAAGAGCAAGCCTAAGGTCCTAGAATCACAGGTGATATAGGAGTAAATATAATTTTATATTGCCATTAATATGACACTATTAGAAAAGTTTCTTCATCCATTCTCTTCTCACTTGTCCTATCCCTCTGTTTCTCCCACATACCTGGGGCTGAAGCTGCAGAATGTTTTCAATAGAGAACAGTGGAAGGTCTTTTTTTTAGGCTTCTGAGAACCTGATCTAGGTAGGAAGTCACCAAGCTTGCCTTCCTCATGCAGGTCTTAGAGTGGGGAGGGAGTAGGGAGATCCACAAGGCCTAGAGCAGAACAATCAAACCCTGGCCTCTTCCATAGGAACCTACTGCTCCCCAATTTTTATTCCAAGTTCCTCTCCTTCCTCATTTGCCTTGTCTATATTGACTGGTATAAGCCAATCAAGATATTTCCATTTCTCTCATCAGTGATTGGTTTAGGGACATGTGACCTAATATTATCCTATGATATAGAGGAAATTTACCAGGGGGATTATGGGAAAGATTCCTTTTCTTTAATAAGAGTCATATTAGAAAAGCATATAGTCTTTTATTTTCACTGGATATTGCCCTATTTTATAATCATGTTATTGGCAGTGGAGGAATATACTGAGGATAACAAAGCAGACATATGGATGAGATTTGGGTCTTTGATGATATAGCTAATTCTCTGAATTAATCTAGGATCCAGTCTAAGTCTGAACTCCTAGTTAGATGAAATAATAAATACTTTCCATACTTGAGAAATTTTAAACTGAGTTTTCTGTTACTTGACACTGAAGGCATCTAACTGAAAGAGACTTTGAATTTGACTTCTACCAGCAGCTTCGCAGGCACGCACATGTACCTATGTGCACATGCACACACATACCATCAGAGTTGCTATGGTTTGGAGCCTTTCCATCTCCTACTCTTATCAAGCCTCTTAATTCCCTCTGACTAGCTGGTGGTCTCTCGCTAAGCACCAGAGGCTGAAGACTTGGACCCCTTTCACACTGCCACTGCTTTCTGGGGACCCAACGGCCTTCTGTCTTTGGAGGGAAAAGTTTAAAGAAGGAAGAGTCTCTCTCATGTCTGGGAATGGATTTTGTCAAAATCTCCATGCCCCAATAGGCAACATAGATAAATACAAACTAGTATCAGAGAAACGAAGCAATGTCTGTCCAATGTGTCTTCAATTACCAAAGACATCCAAATGTCCCAGAAATTTTTTTCTCCATCAGTTAGGTCCCTTGAAAAGCCATAAAGTTCTGCCCTATGAGCTGGATGCTTTTAAGTTGAAGGTTTGCCTTAGTCTGTTAAGATACAGTCAATCTGAAGAGGAAGGAAAATTCTAGAATGATGGTACTAGGAGTTGAAGAGGGAAGGTGCACACTATAAATGACAAAGGACCAGAAGAAGGAAAAAGAAAAAGGGCAAACTAAAGGTGCCAAGGACAAGCTTAAGTGGGTGGAGGAGTTCCCCAAGGGCCCGCCAGCCTTGCCGGGTGCCACACACATAGGCTGCTCCAAACCAAGAACGATGACATGATGGCAGCCCAGCGCTGAAGCTTCTGTCTCCAGGGGGCAAATGTGAGGCTGTGACTTGGGCGTCTCCTCATGCCATGCCCTGTGTCCCCATGAAGAGAGCTGAGCAGCCCTCAGTGAACTGACCAGAGCCTGAAGAAGACATTCGATCTTTGTTGACAAAGAAACATGGTAGGTACTGACGTGACAAGAAGTGACTTGGGGCTGTTTGTCTGGGTCAGGGAGTGCCTGAGCCCTTCGGCAGCCAACCCCAAGCAGAGCAGCAGACTGCGGGCAGAGAATGGCACAGAGCTAACTGCCCTGCTCCGGGGTCACGCTCAGAACCCTGGCTCCATGAGTGTGTGATTCTCTCTGCTTCTCAAGCCTGAGCCCTGGAAACCCGGGGGTGGGTCGTGCCACTCTTACAGGCCCTTTGACCAGATGGGGTTTGGAGAGCTTATAAAGGTTGTTTAAAAGGCTGATGTTTTCATATTTAGTGTGTTTTTTTGTTTGTTTCTTTGTTTTGTTTTAGCTTTTTTTTTTTTTTTCCCTTGAGGCCATGGCCTTCAGGGGAGAATTATCTTCTGGCATGAAAGATAGGGGAGAATCCTGGGAAAGATATTGAAAAATTTACTCTCAGGGAGATAAGCCAGGTACTCTTACAGCTCATTACCTCTTCAGGATATCTGGATTGTCATAGGTCAGGTAACTGCGGCCAATAAATTGTGGTATCTCAATGGCTTCTGTGATGGCTACAACAGAACAGAAAATGCAGGTTACATGCCATGTGGCCCTCTTGCCCTCTGCACTCACACACGTGGCAGGAACACACCAAGAAAGCCAGCCTCTGGAAACCTGACATCTAACAACTTGTCAGCCCCTTCTTCCTGGCTGTCCATGCACTTGGCCAGGTTCAGGGCAGCCTGGCCTGATGGCCTCACATTGGCTTCTTCCCATTTTCCCCTCCCTAGGGGCTGGCAGTCACTGTCACTAGCCCCAGCACTATGGAGGAGGCCTTGCAACGTGCTGAAACTTGAACTGTTCCCAGTGATTCTTGGAAGCCAATGAGTCGGGCTTGAGCCATGTGGCCCAGATGTTCGCCAAGTGAGGCAGAGAAAATAATCTCTAAACAAGACCCAGTAGGATGTTGTTCTTAAGATTTATCTGCCTGAACCCCCTCAGCTGTGACCTTGAGAGGCTTTGACTCCTGCATTTATAAATCACCTTCCAGTGCTGAGATTTCACAAGGTCTTCAGCTCCATCTCATGAAGGAGCAGGGGAGGTGGGGGAAAGGCAGGCTGGCTATTCCCATCTTACACAGAGGACAAGGAGGCTCAGAAAGCATCAAGGATTTGCCCAAGATCACCATCTAAGGGAGCAATAGAACACCAACCAGACTGGCTCTCCTGAAATCTGGCTCCTGGCCCCTCTTTCCTTTCCAGTATTTCAGAACTGAATTTCCTTCCTCTCCATCTCTCACCACCTCATTTTCCTGAGGAATCTTTTTGCACTCAGCAAAAGAACAGGTTAAGCAGCATATTTGGTGCCACAAGCTGAGATGCAGAGAGGGGATTTCTACGAGAGAGATAAAGCAATATCCCTTTCCTCTTTGGAAAGATACTGAAATGCTAGTTTAAAGAAACTAAGATAGAATAGATTTCCTGTTTAAAAAATGTGCAAATTTAGAGGATAAACAAACTAATGAAATGATTATACCTTCAAGAAAACATGTGATTGATACAAAGAGAACAGTGCACTAAAGACTGCATACCCAGGAGAGGAAATGTACAAAATGTATGATTATTTTATGCTACGAACAATGGGAGAGCCCTGTGGAAAAAAAAAGAAGGAAAGAAGGAAGAGAGAAAGAGAAAGAGGAAAGATGGAAGAAAACACAAAAAGCAAAGGAACAGAAATAAATTTAAAATACAGTTTTGGAGGTAAATGTCCAAAACCTTGATTTACTGTTCTCTGACACTGTGCATCCCTGGACAGGGTGCTGCGAGCCTGGAAGGCCTATTAGGGCCGAGAAGAAAGGCCCTGAGGCCCTGCTGCCACCAACCCTTCCTTTCTCTTCTGGCTAAGTTAGGGAGGAGGAGGGGGAGGAAGAAGAAGAGAAGCAGAGAGAAGAGAAAGGGGTGAGGGTGGCAAAATGACAGGAAACGAAAGAAGCCGAGTAGAAAAATACATGTTGTTGGGTGCTGCCAAGTCAGTGCCCAATTCATAGTGACCCTACATCCAACAGGTGAAACACTATTGTCAGTGCTTCTCTGCTATTCATAGGGTTTTCAATAGTGGATTGTTTTTGGGAGTGGGTTGCTGGGTCCTCCTCCCAAGCCTACAGCACCTGGTGCTCCCAGGTAGTCTCCCATCCAAGTACTAACCAGGCCCAAGTCTGCTTAGCTTCCGAGATCTGATGGGATCAGACCCCATGCTGGTATGGCTGCAGGCAGAAAAATGCACAGGAAGAGTGAAAATGGAGAAGCTGCAACAAGGAAAGGAAGAAAGAAAATGCCAGGGAAAAGGAGGAAGAGGCATGGAAAGGAAGGAGAGAAGGCGGCCAGGCGACCATGGGGCGAGGTGAAGAGAGAAAGGGGAACTGGGAAAGAAAAGGGGGAGAAGCAGAGACCAGGGAAGGAATGAACCCCGAGGAAGGAAAGCAAACGGGAGGAGGAAAGTGGGGACCATGGGGTGAGAACTGAGGGGCAAGGCAGGAGGAGGTAGAAGGCAGCTCTTGGGGTGGCGGGCGCCCTGTCTCAGGACGCCAGGGCTGAGTGTGGGGGAGAGCATCTGAGCGGCCCAGGCGGAGATCTGTCCCAGGCCTAAACATAACCACTCCCAGCCAGCAGTTGTTGGCTGAGTCCATGGGCCTGTGGCCAACAGCCATGGTTCCCTTGGACGTCTCGCAGCCGTCAGGACGTGCTCGTCACACGTCAGCTCTGCACACGGAGCCTCAGGAGGCATCCGTTCCTGCGAGCCCTGTCAAGCTGCCTGCCAGCCCCCGGCTCAGGCGCTCCCTGAGGTCCAGCCTGGAGATAAGCCTGTCCCCAGGGTCCATGTCCTTGGAGGGAAGATTCCCACCACGCTGGCCGGTGTGTCTGAGCCCCCACACCACTTGCCCCAGTTCCCCTCTGTGTCCAGCTGGCTGCACTCCACCGGGGGTCCTGCCAGAGCCACTCTGTCAGGTCCTGGCCAGAGCCCAGGCATTTCTGTGTCTCTCAGGAGTTAACTGTACTTACTATTGAGGCAATGGTTCCCACACTCTGTCCAGGGCCAGCATGAAAGAGAAAGGGACAGTCAGCACTCGTCATTGTACAACCTCAACTACGCCGGTCACAGATCACTTGGACCCAGCCTCGCCTGCCTCACAAAGTCCAGAATGGAACGTGAATGAATATGAGCCACAGCGGGAACCCCTGGAAATCTCTTCCCAGGAGTGATTGGCACCAGCTTACCACTTCCCCTCTCCCACATGGCTTACTGGGGGTGAGGGTGGCAGTGGACCAACAAGATCCTTATAACCAGTTGTTGGCATTACTGCTGCTCCCTCACCCTCAGCTGATTGTCCGCACGTCTAAATCTGGAGAAACAGCTCTTTACTAAAGAGCTACTTACCTTGCCATTGGCTATTATGTTCTCAGCTCTGGCCGCAGGGGAGAAAGAAATGGTAAGCCAGACTCTTTCCCCTCCGTAGTGGAAAATAATTACCCTCATTCCCATGCCATTGTCCTTTGCAAGATTCTAGAGACCTGATGTTTTTGTGATTAACAAAGGACAACACAGTCTCTAGAAACACCACTGAATATGGGGGAAATGCCTTTTCTCAATCTCTCATATATGACGTCCTTCTTTAGGGATTGGTCCCAACCCGACGCCACCTAACAAGAAGAAGCCCTCAGTGTAGTCAGTGTGCATGAATAAGTATCAGTTCCATCCAGAACAGGTAGGCTAGATATGACTATCTCGCCCTATCTGGCCCTTTGTGGTTTGATTAACTACTCTTGTAGTCATGATTAGATCTAAACCTAACCTTAATGCCTAATTTTATCTGCATTCTTTTCTCTGTGGCACTCACCTAGTGATATATTAGTCAAAATGTTTTTGTCATTCCTTCACATTTATACGTTAAAGTTTGTGCCATTGGGTATAACAACAACAAAATGTCCCCAACAAACAGCAGCATCCATGCCAGAAGTTCCACATCCCAGACAAAGCAAATGTTCCACTTGAGGGCCTTAAAATTCCCAATAAAGACCTGAAGGGACGGCTGCCTCCCAGGACCAAAGAAAAGACCCTTCCATGATAGGGATGTGTCCAGCCCAAGTGAAAATTCTTACTGGGCAGCTCGTTAACCCATGAGGCAGCACACTGTCTTTTTGGACAATTTACTGGGTACAGAATTCTTTATTGTACACATTGAGCACTTCTAATCCAAAAATCCAAAAACCAAAAGGTTCTAAATTCCACGTGTGAGTTTATGTGATGGGTCACAGTCAAAAAGCCTGTACACTAAAAATGTTGTATAAAACTTCTTTCATGTTCTGTGTAAAATTCACAAATGAATTTCATGTTTCAATTTGGGTCCCAGCCTCAAGATATATCTTTATGTATATGAAAATATTCCAGAATCTGAAAAATATCTGAAATCTAAACCACTTCCAGTCCCAAGCATTTTGGATGAAGGATACTCAACCTGTACTAATTTGATTCTATAGCCACAAAGTAAACAAACAAAAAGCTTTTTTTTTTTTTTTGTAGTACTTGAGGATTGAACTGAGGGCCCCACACGTGCTTTTGCAAATGCTCTTTACTGAGCTGTACCCCCAGCCCATTTTTTATTTTTTATCTTGAGACAGGGTCGCACTAAGTTATGCGGGCTGCCTCTGGCCTCAAACCTGTGATCCTCCTGCCTCCGCCTCCCAAGCCACTGGGATTACAGGTGTGAGCCACTATGCACAGCTACAAAAGCTTTTTCTATGCTATTAGTGTTTTAACTAACTAAAGACCAATATCTAGGCAAAACACCTCCACATTTTCCATGGTTTAATGATACTCTCTCCTAAGAAAATAAATTCCTTGTACTATGCATAACTTACATGTTTTATTAACTTGTGTTTTATACAGAGTCTCTTAAAGCAGGCCTATATTTACTGAAGCTATTTTCTTAGACACTGGGAATAAAAAAAATTGAAATCACCTAAATCAGCCCCAGCAACATGATGTGAACTTACTAAATGCAGCAGAAAATGTCCCAAATGGTGCACGTGTGGTAGAACGCACTCATCAGGCAAGACTGGATGTTTAGGACTGTGCATCCCTGAGGAACACATGTCCTACACGGAGGCTTTGCCTTCGTGGCTGTTCCTCTGTGCAGTGCTGAGCAGCCCACTAGCTACAGAGAAACACCCCCATCTAGTGGCCCATGTGACTGCACTGTCTTGAGTCTTCGCTGTCCTCAGAAATGAAAGGAAAGGGAGAATCTGGGCTCAGAAGTTCTTTTCTTAGTGATCTATCTGCTATGAGCTGAGAGAACCCCAGGAAAAACAGCTGGGTCCTGTATTTCCCTCTTGGACACTCAGAACATAGCAAAAAAGTCAGAAAAGTCCTGCAGAAGAGAGAGCTGCTGAATTGTTTACCCAGGATGACTCAAACTTCTTGGACCACAGAACCCAGCCCCCATCTCGTGCATATGAAAGTCTGAATGCGTGTTCATATGTGTTAGGGGAGAGTGGAGGGAAGGCATTGCATGCACCACAAAGCCATTGACATTCCTTAGAACTTGGTTTTTACAAGGACTTTGTGAAACTCTGCTTTAATTTATTAGCAACGTACATAAATGCAAGAGGTTGGAGGGACGAGGACCCAAGACAGATAAATGCTGATGAGAGTGGAGAAAGGCAGAAAGAAATCTGTAGGGATGGGAGCAGTGTTATGAGGAAGAGGTCTGGCTGATACCCCTCTGTGAGATGAGAAGGGGCTTTGCTATTGGGGCAGTATGTGACGGGCTAAGGTTTTGTGGAAGAAGATGCCTAAAAGCAAGCATCTGCATTGCTAGGGGAGACTAAAAAAGTCAAAACTTATGGTTTTATTGGTGCCCAAATTCATGGCTTGGAGGCAGAAGAACCTCTGGCTCATCCTGTCCCCATAGCAGGGGTGGGGAGGCTGAATTCTGTACAGCCACAGATGCTCTAGAGAAACAGTGGCCCCAGCAGCCTCTCAGGCTGGCTAAGAACTGCTGCCACTGCTATCTGAGCTCAGGCTCCCCTGCTCCTGCCTCCAACCTCAAAGGGATAAAGGGAATCTCTAATACACTGTGGTGGTTTGAGGGCTTCTAGGGCACTGGCCCTGCCCTCCTGGGCTATCAAGAGGGGAGAACAAGTGCTGAATCTCCTGAATGCAGCTGTGGAGGTAGAGGAAAGCAGACTTGCTGAGGATCTAGAAAACCACTTCCATCAGGAAGAAGGTACCCCTTGGTGTGCACTGCACGAGGCCTGGCCGTGGGTATTTCTGCAAAGTTTTCCTCCATGTTTCAGACAAACTGGCTAAGGATTAACTTCAGTGGAGAATACTCAAGAAAGGTTCTTTCCTTTGAAACATGATTTATCAGGCATGAAAAAGAAAAAACTCCTACTTCGTAAATACATGAGAGACACCTTGCTGAATGAGACAGGATTCTCTAACTAAAGACTGCTCCCAACCATTGTCAGTCTTTCAAGCTATGAATTTGTCCAAACTTTCAGCATGTTCTCTTCTGTCTCCAGAGAACAAGGGAATTGCCCGTCTCTCTTCCCTGTCTTTCCAATCCTTCCAAGGGACAAGATGCTCAATATTGCAACAGACTGTATTAACTGTCCAGGCTATGTACATGTCTTAGAAACCCTTTAATCCTCCCACATCATTAACCTAGAAGAGGAAATTATGGGATGTAGGCAGTACCTGGGATATATGAACCTTCCTAGGATTTGCAAAGGCTTCCATTTGGCCAGAAGCAGTATTTTGATTTCAAGGCTGGAGGAGCTATTGATGCAACATGCAGAGCGGCTGATATTCATTTGGATTTTAATCTTGTTTCCAGCCTACTTTGAAGGAAAAGGAGACAAATTCCCCCTCCCACCGCCAACTCCCTCAGATATTGCCAGGACCCCAGGCCCTCACCAAGATCTGTCCCACCATTCTGGTAAGATCTGTTTCTCAGTGGGTCTGAACCTACAGTCACAGAGCGCTGATGTGAGCACTTTATATCTGCTATACCCAAAGTTCTATAGTGGGAACAAGGGTTAACAAGATGAAAAAGTTAATCTTTGCTTCTTCCTTTCATTCCTAAAGCCAAGTGTTCATTTAAGCCTTGACATTATGTATTAACCATTAGTGTTAGAAGTAAGCTTGAGATGCCTGTGATAAGACTGGAGAATTCAGAAATTCAGACCCTGGTGTGTGAAATCCAAATCTAATTTTCTAAATGAATGGACCGCTCCTGAAGTAAATCTCCTTGCATACCAGCTATTAGCTCAACAACACGTTTGTTAAAATTATAATCAGGATAATTCACAAATGGAACAGTTACTCTTCTATGTTAAAAATGTATTTCATGACCTGCTATTGAAGATTTCTGAATTCATTTAAACATAAGAAATACCACTAAACCTTCTAATTGGCAAATTAGCATCTTTCATATTTTCTAAGACAGTGGCAAAACAACTTCTCCTACCATGCCATGTACAAAATACTTACCTGAATTTACAGTTTTCCTCTAAGCTCTAGTTTTTGTAACCACCAGGAACATAGAAACAAATAGGAAAGTGAGAAAGATATTCCTTTTGTAGATTCTCTGCCTTATTTCTTTTTAAAGAACTCTTGGCAACTCCTGAGCAGGTGAGGCCATGCTAACTGTAGAAACAGGAAAGCCCAGATGGCCCAACCTGATATACATACATAGGCAATCTATTCCAGACACCTGGACCATGCCCTCTGCTTCCTTTAAACAGGTGCAGAAAGAAAGACAAGCCGGGACTTGTTTGTGGCCATCCCTAGCTTCCACACAAGGGCAAGATAGACACAGAGCAGATCACAGCAACTGCTGTTGTTGTTGTTAAGTGCCATCAAATCAGGTCCGACTCCTATCAACTCTATGTACAACAGAAACACTCCCTGTTCCATGCCAGGGACTATTGTCAGTGCTTCTCTGCTACTCATAGGGTTTTCAATGGCTGATTATTTCGGAAGTGGGCTGCTAGGTCCTTTTCCCAAGCCTACAGCACTGGGTGTTGCCAGGTGGTGGTCCAATGACTAACCAGGTCTGACCCTGCTTAGCTTCTGAGATCAAATGAGGTAGGACACCAGGTGGCATGACCATAGACACAGCAATTGCTAACAGGGTTTATTTGTCTTACCAATAATGATAATGGCAAGTATTGGCTGAGCATTTACCAGGCACTCTTCTAAGTGCTTTTTATGCATTCCCTTATTTAGACCACACCAAACCGCTGGTGATAGAAACTATTGCTATGATTATTCCCATTTTACAATTAAGAACACTGAGGCACAGAGCAGTTGAAAATAATACTCTATAGAAAGTTATGCCTATATTAGTTTGAAACAATGCATAATTCATAGTTTTCAGTGTTTGGGCAATATTTCTCTTTACAGCATTCAAAATATTTATCGGCCTATATAGCACAGTCATTCCCCCGCCAGGACAAGTCTGGGAGTGGCTCAAATGCACAAATCCTAGACATCCCTGTTACATTATGGTTAGCCTTTTGGTACAGAGACTCTTAGGTGATTCTTAGGGAAGGCACCAAGGTAAGAAGTTGAGGAAACATTTTTTTCTTTTCTCAGTACTAGGGGTTGAACTCAGGGCCTCACACATGCTAGGTAAGCACTCTACCACTTATATGCACTTCTAGCCTCCTTTGTTTTTTATTTTGAGACAGGTTCTCACTAAGTTGTGTAGGCTACTTTTGGCCTTGGACTTATTATCCTCCTGACTCAGCCTCCTGAGTGGCTGGAATTATAGGTTTGTGCCAGGTTGCTCAGCTATTTATCTACTATTATAGAATATTTCAGGATTTATTGTTTGGTGCTCTTGAGTTGAGTCAGACTCATAGCAATCCTATGTACAACAGAATAAAATACTACCTGATGCTGTGCCATGCCTGGCACTATGTCTGATAGTGCTTCTCTGCCAGTCATAGGGTTCTTGATGAGTTATTGTTTCAAGAGTGTTTCAAGATCAAATAGCATTGAGTACCAAGGTGGTATGGCTATTGACTTTCAGCATTTAATTCTTATTAGGTAATTATGGCTGTTTCTATATAATTGACCACCTAACACATATTGAAGGCATCAATCAAAATAACCAGTATGGCATACTGGTATTACCAACTCTCCCTTTAAGAGTGCTGGTCCCCCAGCATTCTGTCAGTGGCCTCTACTCCTTCCAGGAAGCTGTGGCTGAGACCCCACATGTACCTTTCTGGCAGTGCAGACCCTCGAAGCCCAAGGGGCAGTCACACTCGTAGCCCTCTTTCCTGGGCCGGCAGCTGCCCCCATGGGCACAGGGGGTCCCTACACAGGGGTGAGCTGCATTCTCCACATTCACACCAGATGTGAAGTCATGTTTCACGTGGATGGTCCGGTCATTCAGGATGATCTTGGGAAAGAGAAATGTAAAGAAATTCAGGAATTGGGAAAATGTCTTCACAATTGTCTAGCATTTCCTTTAGCAATACCATCTTGAGTTACATAGTGGGGGAGGTTAAAAAATAGAACCAAGTCCAGATCCTGTTTTGATGGACCTGTAAGTGAAAAAAAAATGAAACATGTAACACTTCATGGGAGGAACAGCAAAGGGGAGCCCTCTTCTGATTCTACAGGACTGGTCACTTGGGAATGCTGGGAAAAAGTCCTGAGAACTGCAAATGTCAGCTCCTCAGCCTGGCTGTTGGGTAGAATCGCCTGGGGGCTTTAAGAAATAATACAGCCCAGGCCTTCCCAGACCAGAAAAACCCATCTCTGATGGTGGGATCCAGTGGTTAGTGACTTTTAGAAGTTTCTAGGAATCGTGTATGAAGATGCAGCCATGGCTGAGAGAAGCTGCTAGGGAGAGGACAAAACCAAGCACCCAGGAGGCAGGAATCCAGGAAAGCATCCATTTGTGGGGTAGTGGAATCCCAGGGCTTCATGGTGTACCTCCTCCATGGGCTTCTGGCTAATATACTGTGGGATGTTCCCTAAAACACCATCAACTGGGTCTCCTGGGTTGTCCTGCTCACTGTGGATATGCCCCCTTCCCAGCATTTCTGAATTCCCTCCTCCTCTACATCCTCTTTCTCACCACTAAAAAAACAATCAGTGAAGCTTGGGTCCCTTCCTTAGCACCACTGTGCAAATACCATGTGGCTTGGATTTGCTTACAAGAGCAAGCTGTGTTGACCACAAATCCAATCCACACTTGATTCTTATCTGCATCTGATTTTGTTTGTTGTTGTTATTGTTAGGTGCCATCGGGTCGGTATCTGACTCATAGCAACCCTCTGTACAACAGGGGAAACATTATTGTCAGTGCTTCTCTGCTGTTCATAGGGTTTTCAATGGCAGATTGTTTTTTTGGGAGGGGGTTGCCAGGTCCTTCTCCCAAGCCTACAGCTTCTGGTGTTCCCAGGTGGTCTCCCATCCAGGTACTAACCAGGCCCGACCCTGCTTAGCTTCCGAGATCTGATGGGATCAGATGCCACAGGGCTACAGCTGCAGACATCTGATTTTGTAGCCTTCTAAAATTATGGAAGGGGTGCAGATTAGATTAAAAATATAAGCTATTTACTGGGCTGGAGAGCTCCTTTGCTCCCTCTTCATGATAATGTGGCTTTTGCCAAACTGATACATCAAAGGCAGGGGTTCCTGGGTTCCCTACCCCCAAATCAATGGACACAACTCCTTTAGCCCTTAACCCATGATGTGTTTACTTTGAGCTGTTGCTGCCTTTGCAGAACTCAGAGAACACTCCCTAGAGGATCCCCCACTGACCCTGGGGCTAGAAGAGGTTAGCAATTTCCAAAGGCTTGTCTTCCCCTTGGAGAGCGCTGAGAGAGCGGAAAGAAAACTTCTCCCAGGCCTGAATCTGAGAAGCTGCTAGGGAGGACCCCAAATCCTACAGTCTCCCTTTTTCATGCTGTGAGTGAAGGATGTGAACCTGAGCGGCATGCAGATGAGCCAAGACTGGCGCTGCCCACTGCTAGATGTGGCACAGCCAATGACACAGTCACAGGGAGGGCAGAGTGGCCTTTCTGGAAGGTGACAAGGGGAGGGCTATGTGTGCTGTGTGAAGCAGGGGCAAAGCCTGAGAAAGGCAGGCAGCAGGAGAGAAACTTCTTAGCATCTCAGCCTGCTTCCTAAGCCCAGATGTCAAACATGATTAAACATGGCCAGTCGCACTCATAAGGCACAGCCCTCTCAACTGAGGCATCACTGACATTGCGGTTCAGCAGCAAAGGGAAACATAACAGAGCCAGCAAATGTTGACTGGGCTCCTTTCCTGGGTCCAGTGCTGAGACACGAGATGAAAAGGATGTAGCTCATGGGCTCCTCCAAGTGCTATGATGTGCAAATCACGATAGGACCTTCTTTCACTGTCCCTCCTTCATCTTAGCTGCTCTCACACACTATCCTAGGTCCAACAACAGCCCACATGCCACCATTGGTCACTAAAGGGAAACAGGAGGAAGCTAACATTCAGGGGCCAAGCTTGCTCTTCTTCAGAACCTTTCCCCATGGAAAGTGTGGGGACTGAGTCAACCTGCATCTGTATTGCAGACAGAGCATGGCCCTCTAACCAGAGGGATTGTAGGCAGCCTCAAGTAAAGGAATAAGAGACAAATAAGAGTAGGGTCAGTATCTTTCACTAGCTTAATGGTTCTTTTATTTTTTGCCTTCTAGAGGATGCTTTATGCTATTAATAGTGTGGTTATGCCAGGTACCATGGCACACACCTGCAGTCCCTGCAAGCTGGGAGGCTGAGGCAAGAGAATTACAGATTTGAGGTTAGAGGCACCCTGTATAACTTAGAGAGAACCTATCTCAAAATAAAAAACATAAAGAGGACTGGAGGTACAGCTCAGCGGTCGAGTACTTGCGTAGGATGTACCAGGCCCTGGGTTCAACCCCTCAGTATTAGAAAAAATAAAAGATTGATGAACAACTGCCTATGAATGGGGATGGAGATGAGATTTGGCTCTTATCTTGAGCTGACTGAAAGAAATATAAAGAGAAGCATAAGTCAAGACTTGCTATTAGCCTACATTTCCTCCTTCCCCATTACAGAAGTATTTGCAGCAACCTAATGCCAGTTGCCTGGTAGTCCCAGAATATTTGGATGGGCTTGCTACTAAAATTCATCTTCACTGACTGGCATTCATGGACTCTCAGACGGACATAGAACCAGGAACAAGTGTTACAAGAAAGGGGGGTTGAAAAGCTATGCTGCGAGCATTAAAACATATTATCTTAAAAAATTTAGAACTTTCTCTGAATTTCTTTCTTGGGTACAACAGGTTATAAAAATCTCAATCTTTAATTCTATTGTGTAAAGAGTAGCAGAGAACACATGAGAAAGGCAAGCCATACCTTCTGGATGCTCCCACTAAATGGCTTGAGGATGCCTGAGTTCTTCTTCACATCATCGTAGTTGGGGACTCCACCAATAAAAATGTCCGTGTTGCATCTAATCTGGGTAAAGCCTCCCTGCCATTAGAATTTTTAAAAATCACAATATAACATTAGGTTAGATGGTTAAGACTACAAATGTTCATTTGGTTCCCTGTTGGGGAGCCAAATGACAAAGACAGTCTCAAGACCCATCACAACACCCTGTCTACATTCTGGCTAGACTTTCCCATTGTTCCTGCATTGTTACTAACACCTACTTGGATGTCAATAAGTTCTGTAGCCTCTCTTAGACTCAGTTTCATCATCTATAAATTGGAATCATGATATCTGTACCCTAGGTGCATCATGATGAGTGTGCAGACTGCATTACTGTTTGCTGGTGTGCAGTGTTCCTTCTGCAGTACCCCTCCCTCAGGAAGACTGTCTCCAACTGTGGTGCTCAGGTGGGGCCATGTGACTTGTTTTAGCCAATAAAACAGGAACAGATGAGAAATGAACCCCTTCTGGGCAGGAGCTTTCAGAGCCAGGGAGTGGTTACCATGTCCCCTCCTCCCTCCTTATCCTTTCAGCCTGGATCTCAGATAAAGGCTGCAGTAAACCTCTGGTGGATGAGCAGTGTGATGGAGAATGAAATCCTTGTTATAAATAGTTAATATTTTGTGGTCATTCATGACTTGACCATGGCACAGTCCAGATACTATTTAGTTAGCACTTTGCCCAGAGTTGGATGCATAATCAGCGTGCCAGTATGGGAATATTGTTATATTCAGGAATGGTAAAGATAGAACTTCTGACAGTTCAGGAGAAAGGGAAGGTATGGAACAGGGAAGATGGTCTTTGTGGTCAAATGCAAAGGGCAGAGAAATTCTTCCATTTTCTCAATTTTCAGTGAAATCCCCAGTGTCACTCTCCCAAAGGCTCCCCTCAACTAGATGGATTAACACTGTGGCTGCAACAATGGGCTTACACATAAAAAATATCATGTGCTTAGCACAGAATCAGGGAGTGTTTCATTTTGTTGTACAGAGTCACTATGAGTTGGACCCAGCCTGATGGCACCTAACAACAACAACCAATAATAAAATAATAAAAATAATGATGATAAGTAAAGCTACATAGTGCTGATGTTATGTCTGGTACTGTTGTGTTTTCCATACATAATTCTTATAATTCTCACAACAACTCTATGAAGTAGGCACTGTTATCATTAGCATTATCTCCACTGATATAAGGATAATAGTAAGATGAGAAAAAACACAAACCAGGGAGGTCAAGGAACCAAAATGAGCTCACACCAGTGGTAAGTAATGGAGATACATTCTGAAACTGGAAGTCTGGTTTTGCAGTCTGGTCTTGTCAGAAATGTCATCTCTACATGGTTGGCCCTAACTCAGGGTCCATGTTGTTACTTATTACATTGTATTGCTAAAAAGAATAAGGGTGGAGGCTGAGGGTGAAGGGGACAGAAGGCAATTTCTTAAGCGCTGTATGTATTAAGAATTAACCCTCTTAACCCTTACAACAACACTATGAGATCAGTACTATTACTATAATTCTCACCTATAGTTTCAGAATAGAAAAGTAATTGCCCAGAGGGCAGCTAGGATTTCAACTCTGGCACTGGAATCTATGTATTTAAACACGACTAAGATTAGCAAAAAATAGTGACCTGATTCACACTAATCATTAAGAGAAAAGCTGTGTTCTTCTTACCTCTGCCATTCCCTCTACTACCTTCTGCTTATCCACCTGTAAGATACCGTTCTTGGCTGTTCGAGACACATGTAGCTCATGCCACTGGCCAAGGGTGAGAGGATCTTCGCTCCTGTTGAAGAAAGATGTGATGTCAATTTTTTATGTCCACTTGACTGAGCTCATGGATGCCTGGCTAACTGGTAAAACGTTATTTCCATGTGTGTCCTGGAGGTTGTTTCTGGAGGAGATTAGCATTTGAATTGATAGTAGAGCAGATGGCTCTCATTAACTTGGATAAATGTCATCCAGTCTGTTGTGGGCCTGAATAGAAGAAAAAGATGGAAGAAGAGTGAAATTTCTGCTTGCACTGGGATATCAATCCTCTCCTGCCCTTGGGCATTGGTTCTCCTAATTCTGAGTCTTCAGATGTGGATCAGAACTTACACCATCAGCCTCTTGGTTCTTGATGCTTCCAAATAAAATAGGACTTATACCATGAACTCCCCTGGCTCTCAGGCCTGTGGGCTTAGATGGAACTACACGATGGACTTTACTGGACCTCCAGCTTATAGGTGTGGACTGGAGGACTTCTTAGTCTCCACAAACATGTGAGACAATCCCACAAGATAAATCTCTATAATCTAGTGGTTCTATTTTTCTGGAGAATCTTAACTAACTAAACTAATTACCTTAACTGTTGTTGGCAAAAGTATTGAGAGGTGAGACATTTAAGAGGTGACTAGGTCACCAGGTCTGTGCTTCCATGAATGTATTAATGTCATTATCACAGGAGTGAGTTAGTGATTGTGGGATTGAGCTCATAATAAAAGGATATATTTAGCTCTGTTCCTCTCCTACCTTCTTGTGCCTGTGGGCTGTCTTGCCCTTCTACCTTTCACCATGAGATGACAGAGCAAGAAGACCCCTGCCAGGATGCGGGCCACTTGACTATGGACTTTCCAGCCTCCAGAACTGTGAAAAATAAATCTCTTGTTCTTTATAAATTACCCTGTCTCTGGTATTTTGTTAGAGTAGCACAAAACAGACAAGGGGAAACAGATTTCATGTCCTCTAAATTTGTGAAAAAGATTAAAATTACTTTTCAATTTAGTTATTGAGCCCAGATGGAAGCACTTGAAGCTTAAATGATATTTTCAGAGGTCTTATGCATTATTTTTTAAAGTGAGGTGTGCAGAAAGAGTATAATTATTGCATTTGTATTTCTAACATTGTCTACTGCCTGGCCTCCACTGAACCTCCCAATAATTTTTTTGGTCTTGGCTCATGTTTAGAAGACCATAAGGAATAGCAATGGGCACAATTATTGAAGGGTCACCACTTCCTCATTTGATTCTTCTGCTCCAGCAAATGCTTTTGTGATTTGTCCTTAGCAATTAGAATTTAATCACCTTGACTAAATCAATATGCAATAAAGAAACAAGAGGCTCTTTTTTAAGTGGTCTATTTCCATAGTAACTAACAGCATGTCATGTTCTTGTCCTGCAGAGGTCACTGGGTGTCAATACGTTACCTTTCTCTGCACAGTCATATCGATCACAGCCATCAAGAGCTCATTCCTGTTGTCTTGATTTTTAAATCAAGTTCATAATGATTTTGACCACCTTATCCTTTTCCTAAAGTTAAAATAATTTGGCCAATTCTACAGCTTCCTGTAGTTCAGACTTTCACTGAATCTTTTTAATTTAATGGAAAGTCTTTGAAATGATTTTCAAAATAAACAACCTCCCAAAAGGCATCCAAAGCACCAATAAGGATCACTGTTTTCAGGTTACACCAGGCAGAGAAGGGAACAAGGGGGCAGATGGTGGTCTGTTCCTTAGGAACTTTTGCTTTATTTTCATTCAAGAGTCAAGAATTCTTTTTCCAATCACCTTTCCTGACAGGTAAGAAAATGATAACTTACATATCTTTAAAACTTAAAAATACCTTTTGTCAAAAATAGGCATAGAGTTATGAAAGCGAGAATTGTCAGATTTGTAAGGGTCCAAGTGCCTGTGATCCCACAGCTTGAGCTGCCACTGCAGAGAGGCAGAGAGAGGTGGTGATGTGTCCTGGAGGAGGTTAGCAGGCCCCTGCACTCCCCTGGCTCTTTTTGGTCATTCTTTATCCAGAAGAAGTGAATCAAAGTGCAAGGTGATAGTCAAGGTGTCTTCCTTTCTAAACTTGACATATAGGTGTAGGTGAATTGCTCAGGCTGTTTTGCATAATCATATGTAAATTAAATCAATTAAATACCTCCCAAAGCTGTCTCGAGATATATAGAATGTTTTTGCATAACTGGAGGTACAAAAATGTTTGTCCAATCCCCAAGGTGGGAGGTGTCACTGACATGTAGGAATTCAGCCACAAGGACAAAAAAATTCCTTTTAAAAGACTGTTGAAACTTAATGCAGAGAGCATCTACCATCAGCCACAAAAACTGATCAGCAGTTAAGGGCAATACATAATGGTAACATCTCACCCACACACTCTTTCTAAATATGACAGGCTAGCAATATGAATATTGATTGAATACAGCCCACAATTCCCTTTAAAACAACAGATCGAGTGATGGCCTTTTGCAGGGTACCATTAAGCAAAACATCCTGGTGAGTTTCAAAAGAAAAAGTAGACAAATATAGAAACAAGAAGAATGCATTCAATTAGAGGCCCTTGGGTTTGAAGGTTAAAACTCTGTGCAGGAAACACAGTAAGAGGAACATATAAACAAATAAGAAAAACATCTGCACCTACCAACCACAGGCTCCAAGAGATTCAAAAAGATACTGACTCATTCTACAGGAAAAATTGATCTGTGAAGTAATTCAATAGTACAAACTAGATAACAGGTGGACAGTTTTGGCTACTCAAACCAATTTTGCAAATATGAGCAAATCCTTTAGAAGCACCCATACACTGGCATGCTATTAAAACCACTCATCATACGTCATTCTTGAGCATCTGGGCAGGGAGTGGGTCTTTGTGTTGTGAATAACTCATTGTTAGGTTCCTTTGTAGAGAGAACAATAAATAAGATATTTGTCAAATAAGTAGTTAGTATCAAAGAAATACTCCAAGAGGAAAGTTAAAATTTTAAATGAAACCACCATGTTGGGTGTGGTGGCACATGCCTGTAATCCCAGAGGCTCTGGAGGTGGAGGCAGGAGGGTTGTGAGTTTGAGGCCACAGGTAGCCTGTGTAGCTTAATGAAATGCTGACTCAAAAATGGGTTGAATTAAAAATTCAAAAATTAAAATGGGCTGGGGGTGCAGCCCAGTGGTAGAGCAGTTACAAAGTATTTGCAAGGCCTTGGGTTCAACTACCAAGTACTGCAAAAAATTAATTAATTAGTTAATTAATAATAATAATAAAGATAAAAACATAAAATAAAAATAAAAAACAAAATAAAAGAGAGAGAGAAGAAATCACCGGGGACATTTCTGTTCCTTTAATATTTGTTAATAGTAGTTTACAGTTGAGAGTTTAGCTCAGTTGGTAGGATACTGCTTTGCACCCTCTGAGGCCCTGTGTTTGATCCCCATCATTGCAAAAATGTGGGAAGGACCTGGCAGCCCACTCCCAAAACAATCCCGAAACAGCCCTTGAAAACCCTATGAATAGCAGAGAAGCACTGACATAGTGCTGGGCATGGCACACTGCTCAGAGTGTTTTGTTCTATTGTACATAGGGTCATTATGAGTCGGACCCGACTAGATGGCACCTACACAACAACACTGTACTAGTTGGCATATATTTATTGAACCACAACCATGTGACACTCCGTGTAAAGTGCTGATTGGTTACAGTTCATCGCATCTGCAGATGGCATTGTGTGACCTCAAGCAAAAATGGAGGCAGTTTATCCCTATGGGAAGAAAGCCAATTTTCTATAGTTTGAAGGGAAGAATCACTCGTTGATGGGTAGCTATTTGAGGGACAGAAACCTTACAAGCAGGAGAGCACTACCTAAGAGACGCTTGTCATCTTTAGGAAGCAGAACAGATTTCTAAAGATAACAGTGCAGAGAAGACAGGCGGAAGGTAAACAAGGGAATCTGATCTTTTTCCAAAGTGGTGACTGTTTGGCTTTTGTGGGGAGGAGACTGCAGAAGGTCTCAGCCCTCACCTGAGAACACCAGTCCCAGAGCCACAGTCGAAACGGAACTCCACGTGGCCCCCTGCCATGATGATGGACACAAAGTCCTTGCTGCCTGTGTCATAGCTGTACAGGAGGACACCATCCCCTGAGTCCGGTCGAAAAGTCATCTCAAACTCGGTGAAGGAGAGGTAATGCTGGGGCTCCAGGGGCCAGGGCGTGGCAGCATAGGATCGCAGAGACTCTCTGAACTGAGGAATGGTCAGGGTGAAGGCTGAAGAAAGAATCAGGGTGTTAGAAATCCCTGTGGATGAGACTGGTTGGTCACATGCCAGGAGCTGAGTTCTTTTCCTGCTGGGCACAGACCTACATATTTCCCAGCTGCTCTGAAATGAGGGGTGATGGGGGATGACTGAATTCTGCCAGTGCAATGGGGGTGAAAGTATCATACAGAGCCCCAGGTCTGGGCCTTAAAACTTTCCTCCAACCTGCTCTCCAGCCTGCTCTCTTCTCTCATGCTGGCTGGATGTAGGACTCAGAGGAGGACTCTTAGAACCTTAGAAGAGCCATCCATAGCGGGGTCCTGGGTCTATGAATGACTTCATGGAGCCGAACTGCCACCAACACTGCTGACTTGCAGTGATTTGTTATATGAGCAAGCTTTTATTATTTTATTACTATTTTATTATTTTACTTTATTATTAGCAAGGCCACAGAAACCTAAGATGGCATTTGACAGCACTGGCTTACCCGGACTCACACACACTCTTCTAGTGACATGAGATTTGAGATTATCATGTTGAAATTTTTCTCCCCACTGTGGTATCTCAGGTCCAAACCTGAATCTCTCATGGAAGAATTTGACTACTTTTGTGATCTTAGCCCCAGTTTTTTTTTTTTTTTTTCTAATTTTTGAATTCTGGAAAAATTAAAGCATGCTTAAGCCTGAATGGTTTTCTAAAATCCTTCAAACTCTCAGTTGTTATTTGTGTGTGTTTCTGTGTGCATACGTGTGTTTGTGTATGCATGTGTGTTACATGCATTATGTATATATGCGTACATAATATTTATACACACACATATATAATGTTGAGGATGGGACAATTCAGCAGAACAGTCAAAAAAAGAAAAAAATAGGAGCACTTTTATCTTATCACATTGTTAATTTCCACGTACACCTTCCCAATTTTTTCTCTGAAACTGCCAGATATTATAAAGCACATGAGCTGAAAAGCCTTGAATTCAGTCTGATACAAACCACCCAGATACAGGCTTTCTAAAAGTTATTTGAGGGCCAAGAGGAGCCCACCCATGCTCAGCCTCTTAAGTAAACATATCTGTGGCTAGCCTGAAATTTGGGGGCTCTGAGACCCTTCCATCCCTGCCAATAAAGTGATCTTGATGCCTTAAAAATATACCGGGCTTTGCTAAACATACAGTCATGGAAAAGCTACGTCCCCAGGAATTAGCAGGCAGCTAGAAACCCCCATCAACTTGCTTCTTTCTCACCATCTTCGCAGTGTCGACCTTTGAAGCCCAGGGGACAGAGGCAAATGTAGGCGTCGGCTTTGATTGCTGCACATGTGCCACCGTTGATGCAGGAAGCCTCATCGCAAATTCCACTGCTGCATTCCCCTAAATACAGAGTGGAAATCACAAGGCCAAGTCAGCGGTGATGCCTGTGCACCAGAGCACAGCTGACCATGCCATAACTAGAGCAACGCAGCTTGCCTCCCATTCCTGCTGATTTGTTCCCCTGCACCACGGCAAGCAAGTTTTCAGGATAAGGGGAATCTGCTCCTCATTTTAATATGATTTTGCCTTGTCCTTCCTTTCTGAAGAGCCACAGAGACTTTTTAAAACATCATGGACACAATAAATCAAATGATAAACTATCGGGCAATTTTATGACTACTGAAGGGGTGACTGAACTGTTTCCGTTTTAATCCATCTCTCTGCTGTTCCTGCAAGACTGAATTACCATCCCCCCAATGTCAACAAAGTGTTTATGTTAAAAGCATTCTAACGGGTGTGACCCCAATTAGCTGAAGTGCAGCCGCCTTGTTGGTTCAAAACTTAGACAAGCAGGATAAACCCCGAAGGAGTTAAGCAACCATGCCTAAGCTCATTAACTCGGCTGACCCCTGGGTTCCCTTTGTCTGGGGCAGGGAAGTGAGGTGGGGGATCCTAGTGCCTCAGCATATGGGTTCTAGAATCTTCTTCCACAGTTATCATCTTACTAGGGGCAGGATGGTGCCTCAGAGTGAAAGTGCTGAGAGGTTCAGTGCCACATGGTCTCTGTACCAAATGTACCAGAGCACTCCCTGAAGGGCATGTTTTGTCATTTTTCAAGATCATCAAATGAAGTGAAAACAATCTGACTTTTCCTGAATTACTTCTCTTCTGCTTCTCTGATCTTCCCTTTCTATGTAAGAAATAAGGTAGACTGATGGACCCTTCCCAGAATACTTTTGTTGTTAGGTGCTGCCAAGTCGGGTCTGACTCATAGTGACTCTGTGGACAAGAGAACAAAACACTACTTGACACTGTGCCATGCCCGTCACTATTGTCAGTGCTTCTCTGCTATTCATAGGGATTTTGATGGCTGATTGTTTGGAAGTGGGCTGTGGGGTCCTTCTCCCAAGCCTACAGCACCTGGTACTCCCAGGCGGTTTCCTATCCAAGGCCTAACCAGACCCGACCATGCTTAGCTTCAGAGATCAGATAGGATGGGACACCAGGGTGGTGTGGCTATAGACCCCAGAACTACTAGGCGAGGCCAAAACACTTTTTCCAGCAATGAGGAAAAAAGGGACACATCTCTGCCTGGGCTATAAAGACTCCAGCTACACTGTCTCCATCTCTCCCCCTAGTGTCCAATGTCATAACTGCATGAGCCGGTAGCTCACCCTACTGAGACCAAGAGCCCTCTTTGGCCTGTGTCTCTTATCCTTTTCTGACCTGTGTTCTCTGAACTGATCCAGTCTTCTCTTTCCATAAACACTCTCTGGGAGGAGGTGGGGCAGGGCTGGGCAACCCATGTGCACATGGGACAGAAGACTGCCTTCAGGGGCTGCTAGAGAATTTAACTAAAGCCTCTCTACACCATATGCTGTCCCAACAGCAACGGGCTGGCCTCTGTGAATTCCAACTGGCAACTAGAGGAAGTTCAGCTAGAAGTGACTGTGGCCCCTCTTCAACCCCTGTCCTGAGCTCATAGCCCCTGCATTCAGTCTCTGCAGAGACACTGGCTTTGATCTGGGAGCTATATTCTCTCGGGACCCCATACCCCCACCTTTTCTGCTGGTGTTACAGGAAGAGGGGCATCCTTGGGTTATTTTAGATACAAGAGGGAGAAAGTACCTTACAAATCTTCTGCATTGTTACTATTTTTTTAAGAGGTGGGAGTAGGGGCAGGGTCATGAAAGCCAGTGGGGGTGTCTCCTTATTGAGACACATGAGGGGCTGTGAACAGGGGAGCAGAGGAGGAGTTTGCTGTGGCTCCATTTAAGTATAAGGTGACTGGAAATGTCCAGTGCTGGAGTCTGGCCTGGAAAGAAAAGAGAAGGCTTCTCTGAGCTCCTGAACAAGTGGGCCACGGGCTCATGTCAAGAGTGGTGCACATTTAAATGGGAGAGAACTGGAGCAAAGTGCAAATAAGCTGGAGCAGAGCATCCATGAACTTGGAAGGGAAAAATATGACCCTTCTTGTTTTCCATGTCCTCTGACTGGAAATCAGTGTTTTCTTCAGTCATTTATTTATTTTTTTTACCTCATTGTTGATGGTGGTGGTGGTTGCGGTGATGTTGAGGATTGCACCCAGGCCTTGCACACGTGAAGCACACATTCTACCACTGAGCTATACCCACAGCCTTCAACTGTGCTCCCAGAAGCATACTTCTAGTGTCAGCAGTTCTTGTGACATGTGACCAATAGACCTCATAGTTGTCACATTCCATTTGTTGCAGATATCCCAAAATATTATTCATGTTCATTACTATCGTTATTTTACCCACCATTAAATAACCCTGTCATTTGATGCTCTATAAAGAAGCACCTATAATTATTATGGGCTGGGATTTAGCTCAGTTGGTAGAGCACTGCACTGCAGTCTCTAAGGTCCCTAGTTAAATTCCCAGCACTGTAAAAATGGGAGTAAGACCTGGCAATCCACTCCCAAGGCAATCCCGAAACAATCGGCCATTGAAAACCCTATGAGGGTCGCTATGAGTCGGATACCGACTTGATGGCACCTAACAACAACAACATGATTATTAAAATGCCAAAACTTTGAAAGTATTTTAGAGCTATATTTCAATATAATTATTTCCCACTAAAATATAGTATATATGATTTTGTGCATTTAAAAGCAGTCTTGTGAGGTCCATAGCTTTCACCAGACTGCAAGGGGGTGGGTGAGAAGGGAAGAGCCCTTGGGCTACTGAGAAGAGAATCCTGACGCCAGTCTCCCAGGGAAGTAGGGAAGGAGGGATGCAGAGTGAAGATGAAGAGGTTAGCTTTGGAAGATGGAAACTTTCAACTCCAAGTTGGGAGTAAAGGAGGAAGTGATGGTACGGCCATGCAGATACAGAACTGGCTAGCAGGAACTCACCATCAAAATACCCAACAACTTTTGTGGATTCCTACTATGTGGTGGCTGTTATGTAGGTTTGTGCTAGATGATGAAGTGAGGGGCAGAAGAGAGGTGAGACTCTATGGATGGAAGAGAAGGTAAACCATCTTTAGGTGGGGCAAGTAAAGGTGACTATGAGCAATGAGCAACCTCCGACTCTCAATCCCAAATCTGCACAACTCAGACCTGCCCGTTTTCCCCTCTAGGATCTGTCAAACCAGGCCATAACTCTACCACCACTCCAACCTGCCCAAACCACCATTACCTGTCGCAGGGGCTATTGCAATGGCCTCCAAGCTCATTGATAGGTACCCTCTGAATTCCGTTTCCAATGAACTATCTATAGCTAGAAGGTCTTCTTAAAACACAAACTAAATCATGGTACCCATCTCTCCCTCCTACTTGCATTGGAACAAGCCCCTTCCTTTTCCTGGAATGTTCTTCTCTCTCTCTCCTCTACCTTTTAATCCCTGCTCTTGCTTCATATGAACTTTCTTGGAAACACTTTCCCTGTTCCCAGATGATGAAATCTCCCTATTATATATTACTATTGTGCACCACTTCTCCTTCATAACACTTAGCCCTGATGATCATTTTACATCAACTTGTGTGATTGTTTGATTAATTTGGTCTCCCTCTATGGCAGCTCCCCGAGGGCTGGGCTGGGATCCTGCCTGACTTGTCCATCACATTATCTCCAGCACCAAGCACTGTGACTAGCACTAGCAGATGCTCAAGTAAGGATTTATTGAGTGAAACAAGGAGCAAAAGAATTAATAAGCAATAGTGGAACCCATGGCCTTCACTGTTACAGACTGAATTGTAAACCCCTCTCCCTCCCCAAATTCATAGGTTGAAAGCTTGTCCCCAATGTCACTATATTTGGAAATACTTTAAAGAGATAATTAATGTTACATGAAATCATAAGAGTGAGGCCTGAATCCAATCTGATGTCCTTAGAGAAGGAAATTTGGGCACATAGAGAAACACAAGAGGTGTATAAATACAGAGCAAAGACCATGCAGGGACATGGAAAGCAGCTGGCCAGCTGTAAGTCAGAGAGGTCTCAGGAAACCAACCCTGTGTGTGCACTTTGATCTTGGACTTCCAGCCACCAGACCCATGAGAAAATAAGTTATTGATATTTAATCTACATAGTCTGTAGTATTTTGTTACTATGTCCCAAGAAAAGGAAGACAGTCACTGAATTAAATTAACCAACCTTGGAATTATCTACCTGCTGCTTTCAGTGATTGAACAAATGTCCTTACTACTTTAAAAACAATCCTTGCTGTGCCTGCTATTATGGATAAGCTATTTAACCTCTGTGAGCCCTGGTTTCTTCATCTATACAATGATATATAATATTTTTTACCTTCTAGAGTTGAGGTGGAGAGAGACAAGAGGGCAGACAAGAAAATGTTCAGCAGAGTGGTCAAGAGTTAGGATTTGACCTTTTCTCCTAAAACAGAGAGACTAGGAAAGCTCTTCTTATGTTATTGTGTCAGCTTTTCCACTGGCCTGGGTGCATTAATGTGAAAGAGCTGAAGGGTGTGTTGCTCTATCCAATGAATCCAGGCTAACTCCAAGAAGAGGTCAAGATTGCAGCAGGACACAGCCAAGCGCTCAGTGCATCACAATGCTACCACTTGTTTTTTCTTCAGTCCTTGGGGGCTGAATCTAGGACCTCATACATGCATTGCAAGTGCTCTCCCACTGGGTTGCACTCACAATCCTATTTTTATTTTTTATTTTGAGTCAAGGTCTCACTAAGTTATCCATGCTGCCTCTGGCCTCAGTCTTGCTATCCTCCTGCCCCAGCCTCCCAAATCATTGGGATCATAGGTGTGCTCCACTTTGCCCAGCTTGCTAGCATATCTTGGTATTCAGACTCAGGATCTACATGGCTGCAGAGCAACAACTTGGGCTACCTCCCCACTGAAGTGCCACATTAACAAGCAACCCAGGATTGTGGTGTAGCTGTCCCTCGCCTCCCCCGTCAAAGCCAGAAAGGCAGCCCCACAAGACCCTTCCATGCTCCTGGGCAGTTACTTACCCACATCAGCCCCACTGAGGGCTTTGCCCAGTGGCCAGGGCCTCATGTCAACCTTCTTCCCATTAATAGCCAGCAGCTGCACACAGCCATGAAAGCCATGGTTTGTCCCTGTTGCTCTGACCAGCCAGTAAGCGCTGGGAGCCCCGCCGAGATAAAGAGGTGTCCGGAAGGTAATTTTACTATACTGGCCCTTAAAGAGAGATGAAAATTTTATCTCACCAAACAAAAGCAAAGGGAAAATACAACAGATTTGGATGAGGGATATGGTTAAGATGTAGGGGACCTCCCCAGGGATTCCTTTCATCTGGATTCATCTTTAAGACATCGCCCTCCTGGAACATGAAACCATGGCCACCATAGGAACCTCAGTGACCTTAGAGGGCTGGGCTTCCGGAAAGGGTGGTTTTGGAATGCCTGGAAAGGAAGGAAGGAGGTCAGAGCCAATACCAACCCTGCAGGCCCTGGACCACGCAGCCATCCAAAAGCAACCATTCTCTTTCCAATTCTCACACCAATTTACTGTGTACCTTGGACAGGTCATAGGGCTATTCTGTGCCCCCAAAGATGGCAATACTAATTTTGTGTTTATGTGGGCTAACATCTGCCCTTCCACTCTCCACGTCACCTTCACACTTATATACTGCAGGAAACACTGTGGGTGCAGAATTGCCCAACAGATCGTGTTGCAAGATGTTTTGAAATTTGCTTATGGATACAATTCCTTTTTAAACTGTTATTACAGTGAGGTAGAGAAATTTCCAATCTTAGACCAAACCACAACCTGGATTGCAAGTGTGGAGGTTACAAAATACAAGGCTGAACATTAGGTAGGAGAAAATTAAGGCACCCATGGTCATTGTTTTTTTTTTTTTTTTTTTAATTACCAAAATATCTCATTCATTTGGATTAAAGGATAAAAATGGGCGTTGGGGAAAGGTACGTTGCCAGAACTTATGAAATGTCCCAAATGTGAGCCACTGAAACGTAGTCTGTATTCTTTAAACAGGTTTTTATTTCAGCAAGAAGAAATCTAATCACTGTTTTATCTTTTCTAAGGAACAGATAAGAATCATTTGGAGGTAGTAGATTGAATAGCACCGCCCTTGTAGGAGGTTTTAAGGATTTGTTTGTCAGCCACTGAACACATTGTTTTCATTAGATGAATTAAATGCTCTAGGCTTATTTCTTCAAGATCCTCTGAATTTGTTTCTTCTGGATCCCATCCTCACTCTTCTGGTCTTGTGCCCTGACCCAGGATTACGGCAGGGGGCCTAATGCTCAACCCCTTCCTAAAACACTAAACGCATCACAGGGGTGGGTGACTCTTTTAAGATGCCATTGAGCCCAGCATTTCTCCCTCTTTGATAAGACAGTCTTTGAGTCCCTGGAGCTCCCTTTGCCTGCCAATGCAGAGAAATGGAAGTGCCCTAGAGTTTGCATTCCCTCAGGACAGCCCTTAACAGTTGGGGATAACTCTGAGGTATAATTTACACTTCCGAGCGCCCCTGGGGGACCAGGCCAAAGCACTACCCTGAAGAGTATGCCTGGGAACTCATTCTTTCTGACATCCCCAGTCTTCCCTATCCAGCTTCTACTCTCCCTTACCAGGCTCCCTCAAGGACCATTTTCTTAATACATCTCATGCACAGAACTCCTCACCTCAAGCCTGCTTCTGGGGAATCCAACTTAAAATAGAATTACTCCTTCCCAAGACACTTTATTAAGCATTGCCCATCTGTGGTCCTGCTTATGCAACTTGCTCAGTAAATCCCAGTAGTACAAAGGCAACCTTCACCCTGAGAATCCATAAAATCACAGGCTTCTTGTAATTAATGCTTGTACTTATTAAAGCCATAGAATCTTGAGAATGGAAAAAAACATGAAAGCTCACATAATCCAAGCTCCCATTGGTTGTTGGATTCCTTGTCCAATTCCATCAAAGGTTTAGGTGAATTATTTTTTGAAAACCCTCTAGGCACAGAAGACCATCCCCTGAGATGGTCTGTTGCACTTCAATATACCTTAGGGGCCCACAGAGTAAACTCTTTTCCCCCAAAGCTCTCTGACTTTATGATGAAAAGCCACCATCTATACCTTCCTTCTCCCTGTTCCAAACTAAACAACTCTTCTTCAATCAATCAATTATTGAAGGAATTTTAGGTCATCTTCCTGTGTGAGTATCTGTCCCTTGAACATGCTCCAATTCATCTGTGGCCCTCTTAGAATGTCATCACAGACATGAATGTAATACTTTTAGAATACTGGGGTCACCATTAGGATGACCTGAATAGAGAACGATTGTCACCTCCCTTCCTCTAGATGCTATGCCACCATTGATGCAGCTGATGGTTTCTTTAGCTGCTCTTTGTTACCACCCTGTTTGTTAGTCTTCATGGAACTTCCTCACTTTGAGCCATAGACATTTTCACATGTGCTGCTTCTATTATAGCTTCTACATCCTGGATTAAAGTTAGTACTTAGGATCCAAATTTGAGCTGCTTTATTCCTATCAAACTTCATCTTACTATGTCAGTGCCATTGTTCTGAGATTTATGTTGCCCTCTCTTTTATCCTCCCTAGCAACATGGACATAAGCAATCTTCCTGGGTTAGTATTTGTTAGATTTGGATTCTTGTTCCTTCAGGTCCAAATTAATAAGAATTTCTTTCTTTCCTTCTTTTCTTTTCTTCTTTCCTTCTCTTCCTCTTTCTCTTCTTTCTTTCTCTCTTCCTTCTCTCTGTCTCTCTCCTCCTCCTCCTCCCCTCTCTCTCTCTGTCTCTCTCTTTCTTTCCACATCTTGCCCACAAACAGTAGTGAAAAGCCCAAGTTGGAAGGAAGCTCAGACACACACACAAGGGCTTTCTTGCTATATTTTCTGTCAGCCAGTTCAGACATCTGCGATGATTGTTAGTATAGGCTCAGTTTCTTGGCAGGTTACTAATTCTAACTGTTTATTCTAAACATAGTTCTCAAATTACCAAGAGCATAACACATATGTGAATACCTCCATGATTTGCTGAGTTAGAGAGCTAAATTATTTTACCACTTCCTACAATGACAGGCCCCCAATAAAGTGGATGAATGGATTATTCCTACACATTGAACCAAGTGACTCCTTCAGGGCTATTTTCTAAACCTGCAGGATTGTAACACTCCTACCTTAAAAGCAAGATTAATGTTTGACACTAATGATGGGTTCTGTGCTCCCAATATGGGCCTTTCTCAACCTCTGGCTTTCGTGCCACTGTGGAAAGAGAATGTGTCCTTCCATATGAGGCATGTACCTGTGCACTCAGCTGCAATGTTGGCAAGTTCAAGGCTTCTCCCCAGGAGGTGTGGGACAGATGTGTGTCTAAGAGGTCAATGTGGCAAGGCCAAGGAAGAGCTTAGCAGGACTCAGTTTTATGGAGTCACTGTGAAAAATAGGCTTCCAGGAGCCTATCCAGAGCTGAATCCTGCCACTCTGACTCAACCCTGTGGAGTGAGCCCCTTTTGGGGTGCTATCTGTGGTGGGCAAGGTGTGAGCTCACACTGACCTGGGACTGGCCTGTCACCGGGGTCCCATTGTTCAGCTGTAGCATCCCGTTCAGCCCGTCTCTGTAGAGGGTGACCATGTGCCATGCTCCTAGTTTGATTTTGGTCTCACTTGTGATGATGGCAACCCCAGTTCCACAATTAAACCTGTGGGGGAAGAGAAGGAAAGGTCGATTCTAGAATCAACCAGCTCATTGTGTTTCCAGTCTCCATGGACATTGCTTCCAGGATAATGGCACCTTCCAGAGTCAGTCTGTTCAGAGTTCTCAAGAGTTGTTGACCTCTGCACAGGGAAGAGTAGATACCTCTTTCCTGGGATGCTCCTTCTACTTAAGGCCTTTGTAACCTGATTATCCCTGCTGCTTGGAGACAGTGGGCATCTGAGGCCTTCTGTCTCTTCTCCAGAGATAGCCAGATGCTGAAAGCAGATTCAAGGTACAGAGAATTAGACTGTGAGTCACTCTGCTTCCAGGGATTTCTCTGGGGACTCTGAACAACTCTCCAATGGCAGGTTCTGTGATATTAATAAAATGTAAAAATCTACATCTTCACACCCACTTTGGCAAGCAGGCCAGCCCTGCCATCTGTGTTCTCCTGGGCCCGCATATAGGTGGGGTTTCTGGAGGAGGCCTTGGCTTGGGCTCAGGGGGGACACAGAGGAGGAGCATGCTCAGATGGCTGTAGTATTTTGGTTTTCTCAAGCCTTCCCATGGTCCACGGTGCCCAATGGTCACTACGCCCAGCAGGTAAAATTTTGGTCCCTTCTAATCAATTTCTAAATAGCTACCTTGCCACTTCCCCCTGGACCCTGAGATTGCTTCCTGGGAAGAAGGCATGGTAGGCATTGTCTGTATAAAGATTTTCACCATCTGCAGCCCACTTCTCATGGTCTCCCTTTGTCCCACAATCCTCACTGGAGTGGGATGTTATGGGCAGGCTTTATGGAGGAACATGTCAGAATCACGCAGTAAGAGCTGTGGAGCTGAAGAGCTGCTACTAGCCAGCACCTGCCAGTGCTACTGAGCGTCTAACTCACCCTCCAAGGTCTGAAGTCCCATGAGTTTAGAATGACCACCCGAGTCCTGTTCTTACCAACAAACTTCCAGGAATCAAATCAGTTAGCAAAGAATGGGAGTTCATTTTCTTGCCCAAGCAGGATGTACAAAAGTCTTCAACTTAATCAAAAGTAGCTTTTAATGCCTAATAATTAAAAAAGACAGTAGCCCTTGATGCTTCTTGAGTGGCTGCTCCTGGGTAGGCACTGCTCTAAACATGTGCATAGATGAACTCATTGGATCCCCAACATATTCCTATGAAAAAATACAGCTTGGAGAGCTCATGACATTTGCTGAAGGTCAGGTAGCAGGGAAATGCTGCCATTAGGATCTCAGCCAGTGCACCATAGAGGTCAAGGCTGATGCTCATTGGTTATTCACAAATAGGTGCAACTTACTCCTGTTAGTCCTCCACAAAACTCTGCTTCCCACAAGACCACACATTAACTAAAGGTGTCTTCCATAGTGGGCTAGGCAATAAATGATGAGAGCAGAGGAGGTAAGCTCCAGGAAAGAAGGGAGTTGCCACATCCCCACCACAGGTGCTTCAGACCCATTTGCTGCCGAATGAATGAGTGGTGGCAAGGTTGGAAAACTAGAGTTTCAAAGGTGACCCTGCAATCCTGACCCCCTGGCATTTAGGGAACTGGTCCATGCTCATCTTCTGCATGCCATTCCTTTGGCTACTGGAATCCATCTGTATATATTTTATTCACGCTATAAAAATGTAGATATAATACAGAGGCTTAAAAATCCATGGGGCTTTTGGCAGGAGTTACCTGAACTGGAGGGAGCGTCGGATGACAGCCAGGGACATAAAGTCGCCCCTCCCATGCTCATTCTCCCCACAGTAGAGCAGCAAGCCATCCTCTGCTTCTGCCTGTTATTACACAAACAAATACCACATGAACAATGGCCACCTTCTCTTCCACAAAGCGCCATCTGGAAACACTCAAGAATACAAAGCTTGAGCATTCTCCTCGGTGATCCTACTTACATAGCTGCAAACCTGTGGACTCCCCTTAATTCCCAGGTACCCAGTCCTCTTCATTTTCATTAAACAAATGGAAGCAGTAAGGAATGGCAATGAGGTGAGGTGAGAGGCAGGGGCCCTAGCTCTGACCTGCTCTTTACTTGGCTTTGTGGACCCATCTGCCTCACCTCCAGAAAACCACATGTGCAAAGCCCTCAGTCACAGAGATTGTGCCCCTTACACTTATCAATTTCTATTTTCACCAAAGAGCATTCTGTTTTTCTTTATTCTTTTGATTATTCCTCTTTCCCTCTGGGAGGCATGCAGATTTGCTTCCTTCTATCAGAACAGTACAAACAACTCAGTGGATAGCCATGCTGCCTGTCTTAGCTAAGGGCAAGTCATCTCTTAAACACTCAACACTGTGGCCATGACCTCAAGAGGGAATTGTTTCCAGACCCCTAAATCTTTTGCTCCTTCAAAGATCCTATAAAGATTCACATGCCGGGTGCGGTGATGTACACCTGTAATCCCAGCAGCTCGGGAGGCAGTTCGAGACCAAACGCAGTCTGTGTAACTTAGTGAGACCCTATCTCAAAAAGTTAAAAAAAAAAAAAAAAAAAAAGGGCTGGGGGCACAGCTCAGTGGTCTAGCACTTGCAAAGCATGCAGGCACGAGGCCCTGGGTTCAACCCCCAGAACCGAAAAAAAAATAAAAATAAAAAAAAAATATATATATAATATATATATATATATATATATATATATATATATATAATATATATATATATTATAAAGATTCACAGTAAACTGAAGTCACTGACTGAACTCTGATCTGCAGTTGATTCACACTTGATAGCCTTTCATGATATGCTGGGGGTGTGGAAAGTATGTTTTCTAGTGGCTCGATTATAGCCATCACAATGAAGGCAGACATTGGACTCCCTGTAAAAGGGATTTTGGAATAGGAATGAATGATTACTTCTAAAATCCTGGCCTGCAAGGAATTACTATGATGAGCAATATTGCGGAGACACCAATATTCTCACTGAGAACCTTCAGGCCAGGCAATTCCATAGTTTTTAAGAAACAAAATCCATCCTCTCTTGTTGTGCACCTGAATGCTGTGAACGTGGCCACTGTTCCCTGCTAGACCTTGTGAACTAGTTTAAGGACATGATTGCTCCCCCTGCTTCCTCTCCTCCTCTCTGCCTCCCATTTGATGTGTAGGGGTGTCTGATAGCACTCAACAAACCACTGATCCCTCTTACCCTGAATTCCAGTGTAATTTGAAATGCCTGATAGGAGTTCTTCAGAGGCTCAAAAGTTATATAGGAGTGGCCAAAGAACTGAGGATATTGTATAACAATATCTGAAAAGACAAAAAGGCAACACAAAACAATGCTATTTCCTCATTCCTTCAAAAGCAAAAAACAAAACACACCATTTTGTGGATATCATCCAGGGAAAATCTTTGCTAACCTGTTAAACTTAGCTTATTATCTTCCTCTCTCGACTTTCACACCTACTATTCTCATTCTTAGGGACTCAGAGTTTCTGAACTTTTTCAGAAGAAACGGGATTTTTGGAGTTTGGTACTTGCTTCCCTAAAAAAGAATCAAGGCTTGAATATCGCCATCCCTTACTTTCCAGCTGTGCATTTGAGGAATGTAAGTTGGGCCACGTATTAGCCTCCTTCACCCTTCTGCACATGTTCTGGCTGCAGTTTTGGTGCAGATGCACTAACGGCAGAATCCATCTCCCCAGTTGCTGTCATGATTTAATGACGGCTGCTCCAAAGGATTATACATTTGACACACACAGACATAGTGCTGCTGTAGAAGCAATGGAAGTTTCTTCACATTTAGGCTTATATAGCCAATTTAATGACCTATATATGGAGGAAAGGGCTTATCTTCTAAAAGGGACTAGAAGAAACTATGTTTGCATCATACAACTGCCTTCTGGCTCTCCGTGGGACCAACCTGCCACCATGGTCTTCCCTTCTCCAGAGAACCTACCTTCTGAGCAGCCCTCACCACCTTTGCCCAGGTTGCAGTGGCATCGCGAGCCCCCCCAGGTGTAGTCATTGACACAGAAGCTGTCAGCAGAGCAGAGGGTTTCATCACAAGACATGTCAAAGAGTCTGGACATCATGGCCACATTATTCTTCCCTTTCCGCTCTGCAGGAGTGGGCCAGACAGCCATCGTCACAGGGAGAGAGACTGAGGTAGGGGGGGCAAGCCTGGAATCAGTCATTGGGTTAGACAGAGATGTCATCTTGGTTTCCACCGAAAATTTCTTATTCCCTCCTTTGGTACCAGGAAGTGGATTAACCTAAAGCCAGAGAAGGAAAAGGGGTCAACATAAACACAGAGTGTGGTAATCAGACTGCTTTATTTGTAGCTCTTCCTTAATATTTGAAAATATGGCCAACTGGAATATAGGTGAGGCAGAAACACTGACACCAATTTACAGATAAAGAACTTGAGACTCAAGAGTTTTAAGTACCTTTCCCTGTATTACTCAGAAACTCAGTAGTGAGCCTGAGACTATATGACTTATTCTTGCCATATTATTACTTTGTGAAGAAATTATTCATTTCCTCATAATACTTGATTTTATAAAATTTTATTGAGAGGAAATCTCCCTCTGTTTCGCTAGATTATGGCAGGCAAGGGCTGTCTCTAGAATGCCAGCCTGGTTGATATGTTCCTAATGTTAATTATGAGCTCCCTGAACCTCATTATCAGAGGAAATAAATACATGTTAAAAGCAAATGGCCTGTAGCCGTACCACTGTGGCATCCAATTCCATCAAATCTTGGAAGCTAAGCAGAGTCAGACCTGGTTAGTACTTGGATGGGAGAACTCCTCGGTACACTAGGTGCTGTAGGCTTGGGAGAAGGACCTGGCAACCCACTCCCCGCAAAACAATCAGTCATTGAAAATTCTATGAATAGCAGAGAAGTATGACAATAGTGTTTTGTCTGTTATACATAGGGACACCAACTTGAAGGCACCTAACTATCAAAATAACAAAAAGCAAATGGGCCAATTTAAGCTTTAAATAAAAGGTTCATGGCAAGAAAAGAAAAAAGCATTCTGGGTTTTAAGAGCAAGGATTCTTGTTACCTCCTCAAAGGAAATATCCAGATCCAGGTCATCCTCAAGTCCATCATCATCTTCACTGACTCCCATGTCTGTGATGTAATGAGGTCCATAGTGGCCACTTCCTGCTGCCTCAGGTCCTTCATAAAGAAAATCAGCAGCTGACTTCCTGTCAATTTATACCCTTGCTCCACTTCTGTCCTAGCTCATCCCCATACAAAGTTGGGGCAAATGCACAAAGACGTTTTAGAAACACTCTAGGGATTCAGTACAGAAGAAGGAAGTATTAATGATCAAAAAATAGAAAAATGTTTCCTCTCATAAATAATCAAGGAAATGCCAGCAAATACCAGAAAGACCGCTTATTTTATACTGACAAGACTAGCAAAGCTAAGAGTCAGCCCGCACAAAATATTACCAAGAATGGGATCAGTGAGGACTCTCCTACACTCAGGTTAGTCGTGTAAACCACTAGTCACCTTGCAAAACATTTGGGAATAGTTAATATAAAGTTTAAAAAAAAAAGTATACCATCTCACCCTGAATTCCCACACAACTTACAATACCTATAGAACTCTTGCATATGTGTACATACAGATATGTGCAAAACAAGTTCACCGCATCAGAATTTTCTATGTATAAGAACAAACAGAACCCCAAATGTTCTTCAATAGAGAATAGATAAGTAAATTGTATCTATGGAATGGAGTACTATATGGCAAAGAATGTTTCCTCTCATAAATAATCAAGGAAATGCCAACAAATACCAGAAAGAATAAAAGGCATTTAAGGCATCAACATGGCTTACTAGTATATGATTTCATATTTAAAAACTGCAAGATTCAAAAGAACACATCCAGCTCATTGCCATTTATGTAAAAGTCAACAGCAAGTAAAACTTCACATATTATTTAGGGATATAGATATGTAATTTAAACTCTTAATAAGAGAATCATGACCACAAAAATACCCAATGGGGATTGAAGAGGAATGTGAATAAAGTGTGATAGGCAGGAACCTAAGAGAGCACTCTATAACATTGTTTATTTTATTTATTTTTTGTTTGTTTGAGATAGAATAGAGTCTTGCTATGTAGCCTCTTCTGGCCCTGAACTTACTATGAAGCCCAGGCTGTTCTCAGACTCATAATCCTCCTACTTTATTCTCTGGAGTGCTGGGATTATAGTCTTGGGCCACTACATCCCACTTTATAACATTCTATTTCTTAAGATAGGTGTGGGGGGCTTGTAAAATCTCATATTATTTTTACATTATATATCTGATATATATTTATATTATATATATATGCACTCACGTATACATACTTTTGATATATGAAATATTTCATTGAAAAGTCTTTAAAACAAGGAAGAGAGATTAAAACAAATGCAGTCACACCCAATAAAAGAGGGCATCTTGAGGCCAACTATTTCCATCCTCTTAGCAAGACAATGAGATCTTTCAAGCTGGAAGGTGGCTGAGAGCAACTGTTCTGGAACAAAACAAGGTGTGTCCTTTGGAGGATGGTCAGATGAGCCTTGTTATGTTCACAAAGTGATCTTGCAGCTCTGACTTGGGCTGCACCCAAGCAACTCCCCACCAGGAGTGGACACCTTTTGAAACGCTGCTCCACAGCACCCCATTTCCTCACAGGGCTGGGGTTAAGGTGGGCACAAGGACTAGCTGTGAACTGAACACGCCAGGCACCAATGTCTGGGGTTTTAACAACTTTGGATACAGAGACTGATCTGGGCAGGTTGCTGATGGCCATTTGTTATTGGACATCCAGTGTTTGGTCAATTGGTGAAAAAGAAAAAGAAAAATGAGCTTAAAAGCATAAGCTGAACTTCATAAAGACATTCTGCTTGCAGAATCAGTTACACCAAACTCTTTTCTCACAGAAACAAAATCACCTTCCTTGTCTTAGTTTGTTTAGGCTGCCACAATAAAAATGCTATAAACAGAGTGGCTTATTGACAACATTCATCTCTCACAGTTCTGGAGGCTGACAAGTCCAAGGTCAAGGTGCCAGCAGATTCAGTGTCTGATGAGGGCCTTGTCTGTGTCCTCAGATGCCAAGGACAAACAAGCTTCTTCAGACCTTTGCCATAAGTGCCCTAATGTCACTCATGAGGGCCTCACTCCTGTGACCTATTCACTTCCCAGAGGCCTCATTATGAGAGCAGGCCTAAGGTCACTTTAAAATCACTGGTTCCTTGAAAACCAGCCCTCAACAAAAGCTGATAAGGGCAGCTGTGTCACAAGATGGTTGTGCCTGAGGAAGGGCTGGATTAAGAAAAAGGTGGTGTCACAAGATAACCTTGTAAAAGGTCAAATTTCGGAATTTCTGTAAAGGGCTGAACTCTGGAAAATGGAAACTTACTTTACCATAAAAAAAGTTCCTGCTTCTGTAATTCTGCTTCTCGACCTCTACTGTATAAAGCCCCTAACCAATGTGAGTCACTGCTGCTTTCTGAAAGCCCACTCCAGGGACTGAACGTAGCCGGCCTGCTGGTCTAAATAAACTTTTCTGCTCCTGATCCATTTGTTTGTGTCTTGGAGTATTTTTTCTGGGGTCAAGTCGCTGGGTACAACACCATCTTTTAATACCATCACACTGGGGGTTGCAAATTTGGGGGACATGTGGATCATCGTGCTCCTCTAAGCAAAACAGCATGCAGACTGGAAGATGAGCTTAAGAACAAGACAGAATGTCATTTCAGTTAGGGAACACATTGTTGAGTAGCCATCTCCTCCTGTGCCAGAGGGAAACAGAGTCTGCAGATGACTGGGAGATAGGGTGGAATAAGTTCAGGCACATCTGAGATGCACAAGTTAACAGAATGCCTGCGTGACCCATAACTCCATGGATTTTCCCTTTTGTCTTAAGGCTCTATCTTACAGGCACCATTCTGTGAACTCCTTCCTAAGCCATGCCATAATTCTTAGAAAAGATCACAAGAGCAGAACACTCTGGGACAGATCAAAGGGCTATAGATATGGGCAGTAACTTCTGAGAACTCCCAGACCTCAAGATAATACAAATGGCATACTTTAGCAACTCAAAGCCCCACCTTATTTTGACTTTCAATAGCAGACCCCTCGGCCTCTGAATGGCATTCTTTAGCAACTCAAAGCCTCACCTTATCTGACTTCCACTTTCTCCTTCCCCTCCTTCCCTGCTTGCAATCCACAATAAAAACCTTTACCCTGCAACAAGTGGAGGTCTGCACACTTAACCGCTGCGCCAGTGATGTGCTGTACCCTGGAGCTCGAGCTTTAATAAAGGCTCTTTGTTATTGCATGCGACTTCTTGGACATCCAAGGAATTCAGCACAAGGGTGGTCTTTGGGGAACTCGAAGTTTGGGCATAACACGTCTTAGTGGAGGTAGGTCACACAGGGGAGGTAATGTTCTCACCCCCTCTCAGTACTTCTCCACAGGTATATTTAAATAGCCCACTCACTGGCTGAAAACACAAGCCTTCCAATGCCAGATTTGTACACAGATGCACGTTCTCTCAAGCCATCTGCACACAGCACAGTTGTGTGCCAGATGTCCTCCCATGAGAAGCAACAAATCCCTTGGGGACAGCTCCTTCCTCTCATCTCTCTTCTTCACTGTATGTTTTAAAAATCAGTCTCTTTGCTTCTCTTTCTCTGGATTTCTTCCTTCTCTCTGCCCCTTCCTTCTTTTCTCTCATATACAAGATGTGATCAAAAGATAATAGTGAATGTTTAGATTTTTTTTTTTTTTTGCAGGGGTTGAACCCAGGGCCTCGGCTTGCATGCTCTGCAAGTGCTGGACCACTGAGATGCACTCCCAGCCCCCCCTTTCTTTTTTCTTTACTTTTTGAGACAGGGTCTCACTAAGTTACACAGACTTCCTCTGGTCTTGAACTTGCGATCCTCCTCCCGAGCCGCTGGGATTACAGGTGTGCGCCACCATGCCCAGCTGAATGCTTAAATTTTAAAAAGGATATTAGAGTAAAAGACACATTGCCATTAATCGCCCTTGCTGTTGTGGCTGCCTTGATGTCCTGAATTGATTCAAGATGTTTACCTTTTATGGTCATTTTGACTTTGGGTCAGATCTGGTGAATAAGGTGGATGAGGACACTCTGTGATATTTTTATGTGATAGAAATTTCCATGCCAGAAGTGATGTGTGACACAAAGCATTGCCATGATGGAGAGAATGAAACTACAAACACTCACAAAAGAGGACTTCCATCACTGCTTCAGAAAGTGGCCAGAACAAGGGGGTAAATGGGTTTGAAGCCAAGGGCTGTATTTTGAGGTGGATTAATGGCAATGTGTCTTTTCCTGTACTATATTTTTAAAAATTTAACCATCTATTGTACCTGTTGATCATACCTCATATTCAGAATTGTTAAATTTCAGAGGAAAGAATCTACTTGGTAGTGAAAAGAATTACATAATATGTACATAAAGAAGACTGTTTTTTAATCTTCAGTAGGTTGGCCTCTTTACCTCTAGAGTGCTCTCCCTTGCCCTATACATAGTCTTGACATTCTTGAACACATTCTCACCAATGTCAAGATTCTGTTCATCTTATGGTACTGTACCTGAAAAAACAATTCTATACTGCTACAAGATAAATTCTAGGCTCCTTGGCCAGGAATGCAAGGATCTCCATTACAAAACTCCTTTTTTAGCTCCCTCTTTCCCCATCAATCATTTTTTATTGAAACCTACTGCTTCTCCCCTACTTATCTGGCACTCTTGGGTCCTGAACATAATACATTTCTAAACCTTTCAAAAATCCTACAAGGTAAGTTATGATTAATCCCATTTTGTAGGTAAGTAAACTGAAGCTAGGGGAGGTTAAGTAATTTGTATAAAATCAAAGGCTTTGTGACTGGTCCAGTCTAACTCAAGCCCAAAGTCTATCTAGTTGTCTGTAGTAGAAGCCACTGTGGAGGTAGGGAGGTCCTGAGATTTGAAAGATTAACATATATTGATCATTTTCTCTGTGTTCTAGGAGCTTTTCTTACATTGCTTCTATTAATCCTCACAAAATCCTAGGAAATTGGTATCATCATTCCCATTTTACTGTGTGGAAATAGAAGGCAGAGTGATTAAATAACTTGCTCAAAAGCACGAAGGTAGTTCTTATTTGACTATATCATGCCATTTATTATCTAACTCCAAATTATGTTTTTAGCTTATTTTTCTCCCCTTTAAAAGGCATATTATGACAAAACTGGCATACCAGTTGTCTCTTGAATGTATCTTTTATTTCCTTCCTCCCTTCCTTCTTTCCTTCTTTCCTCCCTTCCTCCCTCTCTCCCTTCTTTCCTTCCTTCCTTTCTTCCTTCCTTTCTTCCTTCCTTCCTTCCTTCCTTCCTTCTTCCAAGGCCTTACACATGTTAAGCAAGTACTGAGCTATATCCTCAGTCCATATCTTGCATTTCCTTATTCTAAGACATTGGTTAATGCTCTTTTCCTCATTGCCATTTTGTCCCTTCTCCTGTCTCCTTACATGTAACCTACTCATCCTTCTAATTTGCTTGTACTCTATACAGACAGAGCTGATTGTAAATGATCAAAAGTTCCAAATCAAGTGATATTTTAAAAAGAGAACATCAGACTCTTAGGGGAAAAAATTCTAACTCTACAAAATGGAGTCACCAAGACCTGTAGGCCGTTCTTTCATCTTCTCCTATATGGAGCTACTGACCCATGGGTATGTGCCCCTTATCCTTAGCTCAGAATAAACTTCCATAACATCATGAAATCAATGGGTGTTTAGGATGGATGGCATTTACATCTTTTGGACTCCCAAGCTGAGAATGCTCCCCTTGTATCTATCAATTCAACCGTGAACCCCCTGAGAGCAGGAATCATATTTTCAGACTTGAGATTTCTTCCTTTCCTCCATGGTACCCTCACCAAAGGCCAAGACCTCTCCCGGGCAGAGGGGACAATCCCAACCATGCTGTACTGTGGCAGGACTCTGTGTCCTGTCCAGCTCAGGTGGCCACACCTATTTAAATTATGGAACATCTGGATAGGAATCTTTACATGATGGGACTCTGCCTCCAAGAACAAAATCATTCTCCCACAACTATCACCAATCCTGCCCCTTTCCCCAACTCGAAATTAGAAGTTTGGAAATGGAAGAGACCTTAGACACCATCCATTCCAAACTTCACATTTCACAAATGTGGAAACTGAGGCCTTAAAAGAGAAATGACTTAAAACCAAGGTCATGCCAAACTTGGTGATGCACACCCATAATCCCAGTAACTCGAGGCTGAGGCAGGAGGATCATAAGTTCAAGGCTGGAGGCAGCCTGCATAACTTAATGAGACCTTGTCTTAAGACAAAAAGTTTTTTAAAAGGGGCTGGGAGTGCAGCTCAGTGGTAGAGCACTCACAAAGTGTGTGCAAGGTACTTAATGGGTTCAATGCCCCCGTACTGCTACATAAATGAATTAATTAATGAATAAATAGATAAGCAAATAAATAAAACCAAGATCACGTATCTCATTAGAGGACCACCCTGCATTAGAACCAAACCATATGGCTCCTACTTCAATATTCATAGTACTCTATCATATACATGTTTTGGAACAAGTGCCTGAGATTACTTAGAAACTATGTTCAGAAGAAACTGGAACACAGAGAAGAGACAGGTTGGCATCTAAGAATTCAAGGTCTCCTATGGCCCCTTCACCTGCCCTAGGAAGTTCTCTGTCTTGAAGGAAAATTATTGGGAGAAAGGACCACAAATACATTGCCACGACTATGCAGTGGTACCATAATGAGAATGGAATTGATGCCTGGTTCTCCATTCCTTTGACAAGTAAAATAAGGCATATAATGTTCAATGGATCAAGTTCTCTGGTCTTTGTAAAAATTGTTTCTCTTTTGACAATTTGAAATTAGAGGTTAATCAGTATGGGGAATCAAAGGGTATGAAATAAGACTGAAAAGGAAAGATGGGATTACAAGACTCAGAGTCAAAGAAGTGGTACCTTTTGTCAAATGACCTTATAGAGATCAGCCAGCACAGACAGAGTCCACTTTACAGAGGAGTAAGCTGAGGCTCAGAGAGTCAATGCAACTTGCCTGGAGAGACAACACTTTAGGGGCAGAGATGATCTAGAATGCTGGACTCCTGATGCTGCCCTCCCTTTACAGCATTCCAAACTCCTTAACCCTCATAATGATTCAGGCCAATCATCATTCTCATTCTTATTAGGAAGGAAGTGATCACAAAGAGGACCAGGTACCACCTGACTCCAGGAAGCATGGAATTGAACCCACCACTCTTCTTTCCTGACAGTAGTGGGTGACGGCTCCACCACCTTGGATCTCAAATCCATGGTAAAGTTTTTTCCAATGCTATTTGTCTTAATGAGCACAGAATGTACAGTCCACGCCAGTGATAAGAATTCTTCCAGTAGCCTGGGGTTATTGTAATTAAAGTGCATAACTTATCTCTTTCTACTTGGCAGTTTGTTAATTAAGAAAAGAGAACATTAAAAAGGAGACATTTATTAGAACCAGAATAGTCAAACCACACACTGAATGCCAACCAAATTCAGGGATTATTCCACTATAAGAAAAAAGGATAAACAAAATGCAAATTTTTGTTAGTAGATAAAAGGATTACTTTTATTTAAAAAATTATATATGGCATGTTTGCTTTTATAAAGGGATCATAGATTTTTGTATAGACTGTGAATTTCCTGGACTTATCAACATGATATAGGTAGAAATATCTCTGGCCACAGACTCTAAATAATTAGAAGAGGGATAAAATGATTCAGTGACCTTTAGTGAGTCACTTAATCTTTCTGGGTCTCATGTTTTCCAAAAAAAAAAATAAAAAATTTAAAAAATAAGGAATGGGATTAGATTTTGTGACCTGTGAGCTCCTTTCTAGCGCTAACATTTTGTGACTGTAGAAATCACAATGTTGACTTAGTCTGTGTTGCGCGATTGTCACACCAGGCAAGGACTGAAAAAAATAAGAAAAAAAAAAAAACAGCTAGAAAATTTTAATTACGTGGATGAAAAAAGGAAAGGAGTTAGTTCAGCATGGAAATCACCTGCTTTGGGGATTGCAGCTTTGCATTCAATATTCTAAGCTTCCTAGAAAACGTGACCTGTTGCCACTGACCAGAATCCATCTTCAATAAGCCCAGGTTGTACCTTCTCTTAACAGCTCTCAGCAACAATGAGGGGGGAACACTATTTCCCCACTTCTGAAGTTCCCATCATGAGGAGAGAGTCTCCCTAAATTCTATTGGCTACTTGGCCAGCCTTTTCCCTCCGTATAAGGATGGAGACAAGAATCAAGCAGCTGACTGGGAGTATTTGGTCCACATTTCTGAACTGAGGAAAGGTAATCTTCGAAGCATCTGATGGAGAGAGGAGAAACTGAGGACAAACATGCTCCCTCCTGCCTTACCTTCTCCACCTGGGGTGAAGGAAAGGAAAGCAAACTCAGGCTTCTCACATGGGCCAACCCAGAGTCTCACTATGCAGAGGGGATTGTGCTATCCTGGCTCTGAGAGAAAACTGTGTCTTCTGACTCAACCTTTATTAGAAATAAAGATAGGGTTTGACTCATTGCCTGCTGTTGGGTTGTCTGACTTCTCAACTGATTGTGAAGGTGAGCAAAGAGGAAAAGTGCTGTTAATTGGGTCTTTTCAAAACCCCAACAGCCACCGAGAAAAGGTTCCCCATTAGACAGTAAGTCATGGTCAGAAACTAGGGCAAATGTTCAAGAACTGGTTGGTCAGATGGAATAATGATAGGTAATAACTGTGGCTTGAGTCCCTTCAAAGTTTTCCCTAAGACCCTGTATGATGTGACCCTACCACATCATACCTTCCCTGCTCCATCTACATTGGCTCTCCATTCAAATTTTTGGAGATACCATGTTTTCTTCTACCTTGGGTCCTATGCACATGCTTGTCCCTCTGCCTAGAAATCTTATCCATCATGGCCCATCCCTTTGTCTTTTTAATTCTTTAATACCTCTGTTCAGAATCACTTTCTTAGGGATGCCTTCCCTGCACTTCAGGTATAGTCAGGTTCCTGCTTGTGTGTTTTCATGGTTCCCTCTTTTATGGCATTATGAGTTTGCAATTAAATGTTTATTTGTGTGATGATTTCATAAATGAGACTAATCCCACTAGAGCGTAAAATCCTTGAGGAAAGTAATGCCTTCTATTTTGGTTCCCATTGTACCACAGTGACCCCACTCACTCCTGGCATATTGTAGGAACTTTAAAAATATATGAGAAATAGAAAGAGCAAGCTTGTGGTATAGTTTAAACATAATGCTATTATATGGCAGGATCATTCATCCAACTTTTGTATAAGGAAAATCCAATATAAGATGAACCATACAAAGAGTTTGAAGGCTGTTAATAATTCTTTCCATCATGCTCAGGAAGTCATTCTGCAGAGTTTTTCTGGACAATAATCCATACCGAGAGTCCTTCTTGGAATTGATGTTTCACGTGGTCCCTTTGCACTAAGTCGCTTTCGCTGGGACCATCTGCTTTAACTGAAGTCATCCCTGCTACCCTGACCAAACAATGACTGAACCTAAGACAACCATACCCAGAGCAACCACATTAGAGGGGCCTTGGTGTGAAATTCTCTGCTTCACATTGGCAGGTGTGGCAGATATTCCAATACCAACTCCTCTCTCTGCTTCCACTGTAGATACTGTGGAAGCTAAATACTAGATGTCTGGGGAAGTCATGATAGTTTGTCTACACCCATACCACACTGGTATCCAATCCCGTCTGATCTCAGAAGCTGAGCAAGATCAGGCCAGGTTAGTCCTTGGATGGGAGACTCCTTGGGAACACCAGGTGCTGTGTAGGCTTGGGAGAAGGACCTGGAAGCCCACTTCTGAAATAATCATCCATTGAAAATCCTATAAATAGCAGAGAAACACTGACATCGTGCCAAATATGGCACAGTGTTGGGTAGTATTTTGTTCTGTTGTAGGGTCACTATGAGTCAGACCTGGCTCAATGGCACCTAACAACAGCATGAAAGTTTGGGCCCCTGAGATGCAAGTGGATGTCTGTTGGAATTCTTCTTCCTTCCACATTTTCTTGGGCAGGTGGCTGTGAACCCTGGAAGTGCAACAGTTAATACACTGCTAACTGAAAACAGATAGTGGCTGAACAACTCAATGAGACCCTCTCTTGGGAAATACAGCAGCAGGGTGCATGCCAAGAAGGTGATCCATGAGAACCCAGCTGAACTCCTGAGGACCACAGGGTGAAGCTTCTGGGTCTGCATGGCAAAGGCCAAGCACCAGCCTTAGCAACCCTTCACTCAGAAGTACTGCAAGGTTCCTCCCCAGTTTCCCTTGCTCTTCCTTCTCCCCAAACCATCTGCCTGAATCATTTCCTTCTGGTTTGAGTGAAGCTCACTATCCCAGGGGTCTATGTCTAAGGTAAGGGCAAGATGGCTGGGAGAGACCAGCTCTAAGTACTCACCATAAGCAAATTAGTTCTTTTCTGAGCATGACGAGGCTTCACGAAATTCATTTGACTGGAGTCCCAGAATGGTTCCCTAGACATAGAGGGACTTCCAGAGCCCTTGGCTCAAAGCTTTTCTGATCACTTTGTCCTTATGCCTGTGCACATAGATGAAGTGCTAATGGTGTGTGATACCTATGGGGCTTTGCCTTTTGAAGAACATCAACCTGCCAACCAAGCACAAGCCACTGTGTCTTTCCCTCTTGGAGTCTCCCTTTCTAAAGAAAATGGGGCCATGGAAAGTTAAGCAGGTGGCCAGAAATCAAGTTGGTATGAACCTGCTTCTCTGCTATCTGCTGATGGTGGGGTTCACAGACACAGCACAACAGGAGGGGTGGCAGTGAACATAACAAGAAACCTCAGGCTATATTTTCATCATGGCATAGTGGACATTTCAGACTTGGAGGCTTTGTTACTGTAGTAAGTTGTGAATAATTACTGGCATCCTTCTGTGGCAATACTTAAGGACTGAAGGTGGGGAAGGCAGTGTAAAATTTAGACAGGAAATTAAAACATTTCTAAGTGGTCGACTTTAGGAATTCAGTGTTATGTATACAGCACACATTATATTTGTTAAATAAGCATGTGAATGAATGATTGTTCCCTTTAAATGTCAAATATTTTTGCAGAGTATTCCATAAATGGCAAATGCAAAGCAAATGTTTTGAGCTGGTAGATGATCTAAGTATATAGTCAACTATTTTCACTGGAAGTTTGATAGGAACTGTCAACTATTACTGACAGAAAACTATTGCCCATAGTGTCAAAGACAGGGCTTTAGATGTAAGACCTCTCTCTCTCTCTCTCTCTCTCTCTCTCTCTCTCTTCCCACTTCTTTCCTTTTTCCTTCCCCAATCTGTGGGGATAATTTGGCAGTATGTATCAAGTGTTTGAGTTTATTTGATTTTATAATTCTACAGTAGAAATTTAAGAAAATAGTCAGGTATATTAAAATTTTCATTATTATTAGAACAATTTTAAAAGAATGTTCATTGGAGGTAATGTGTTCATATGACAATTTTATGTTTGGAAACAATGGAAAGTGTTGGTGCTCTTCACATGAGTAGTGAGGGTGGAAGAAGATTGGGGTGGGTTAAAGAATGCACAAGAGGTTTACTTGTTTGTTTATTTTTATGATACTAGGGGGTTGAATCCAAGGCCTTGCGCATACTTTGCAAGCTCTCTACCACTGAGCTGCACCCTCAACCCCTTTACTATTTTTTATTTTGAGACAGGGTCTCACTAAGTTATGTAGGCTGCCTCTGGTCCTGAGTTTGTGATCCTCCTGCCTCAGCCTCCCAAAACGCTGGAATTAGAAGCATATACTACCTCACCTGGATGGCACAAGAGGATTAAAAGAAATATTGGTACAGTGAATGGGGACAACTGTTACAGCTTGGATTTTGGGTGCTCACCAAAGGCCCATGTGTTAAAATCTTGGTGCCAGCTGTGCACCAATGGTGCACACCAGAAATCCCTCCTCAGGCTTTTCAGACATTGAACTAAGAGAAAATAATTGCCAACAGAAAATTCTATATAAAATTAAATGATCATTCAACAGTAATAGTGAAACAAAAGGGATAGTCACAAAGCCTGAGAGAATTTATCACTAACAGACTTTTTTTTTTTTTTTTTTTTTTTTTTTTTGGTACTGGGGGTTGAACCCAGGGCCTCGTGCCTGCATGCTTTGCAAGTGCTGGACCACTGAGCTGTGCCCCCAGACCTTTTTTTTTTTTTTTTTTTGTAACTTTTTGAGACAGGGTCTTGCTAAATTATGCAGACTGCCTCTGGTCTTGAACTTGTGATCCTCCTGCCTCTGCCTCCCAAGCCACTGGGATTACAGGTGTGTGCCACTGCGCCCCACACTACCAGAGTTTTAAGGCTTTACTGAAAAGTATACTTCAGAAGGAGGAGGACATTGAGGAGGAAATAGTAAGATTCCAATAGTGGGGAAAAAAATTAGAAAATGTATAGAAATATTTAAACAAGCATTACAGTCTTGAAAAAGTCTAGATTTGTGGCTATAAAAAATACTGAAAAGTTACATGTAAGAAAAGAAGGAATTTGGACTGAATGAGGCTGCTAACATCATTGTTTTAGAGGAGAATAACAGATACTAAGTTTAGACTATTCAGTTTTGAAAGTTAACAATTTATAGATAGTAAATAAGAGACTACATAATTTTACCCCATTAGGCAAGAAAGGGAACTAAGAAAAAATAGTAAATTATAGAGAAATAGGAAAAGAGCAGAAACAAAAATCCTCCCCTTTCAATACAAAATGGAAAAATCGCAGTATAGAAAGTACAAACTAAGACCATAGAAATGAATGAAACATGCCAACAATTATAATTGATATTTAATGAACTTCTCATTTAACACAGTGCTTATCAGATTAGATTTTTTAAAGTTTGAGCTATCTGCTGCTCCAGAAAGTACCTAAAACATAAGACCCAGAAAGATCAAAAATCAAAGACTGTAATAGATATTATGGGCAATAGATAAGAGAAAGCTAGTATATCCAAATCATTATTGAATAACATAAACCTTAAGGAAAAAAATGATAAAGACGGTCATTTAATAATGATTAAAAGAATCACCAGGAATATGACCCTAAACTTATGTGCACATACACATGTATTTTATATCTCTATCTTTTTTTTTTTTTTCAAGACAGAGTCTCACTAAGTTATGCAGGCTGTCTCTGACCTCAAACTCCCAGTTCCTCTGGCTCTGCCTCCCAAGTCACTGGTATTACAGGTGTGTATCACTGTGCCTAGTTTGCATGCACCTAATTTTACAACCAGGCTGGGGTTTAGCTTAGTTGGTAGAGTGCTGCTCTACACTCTTTGAGGCCCTGGCTTCAGTCCCCAGAATTGCATTAGGTGGGAGAAGGACTTGGCAGCACAATCCTGAAATAATCAGCCATTGAAAGCCCTATGAATAGCAGAGAAGCACTGACATAGTGCCAGGCATAACACAGTGTTAGGTGGTGTTTCATTCTATCGTACATACTGTTGCTATGAATCAGACCTGACTCAATGGCACCTAACAACAATAATTTTACAATCTCAGGTACATGTTAGGAAAACAAACGAGAAAGGTTCAGGGAGATATAGTAGAAAATTTTAATATATCTCTCTTAGTTATTGATAGGACAAGCTGACAAATCAGAAATTATTGATTAGAAATTAAAATTCTTGATCCAAAAATTTACATAGACTTCTACACATAAGAGACTTGGGAATAAATCTAATAAAAACTATAGAGGATCTTTACAGAGAAAATTATTAAATTGTATTAAAAGACTTTGAAGAAGATCCAAGCGAAATATTACACAGTCATGGATTAGATGATCCTATACGATAAAGATGTCCATTCCTCCAAAATTAATTTATAAATTTATAATTCTCACTTTCAAAATTTCAATGTAATTCTGATTTTTAAAATCCCAACAGGGATTTCTATGAGATTGAAAAAGTGACTCTTGAATTTCTAAGTTGAAGGAAGGGGGCAATTTTGAAAAAGAACCAGGTGGGCTGGAATTACCTGCCATGTATCATGACTTCATAAAGCTGTAGAAATTAAGACATTGTGGTATTGAAGTGAGGATAAAAAAAGTGACAGAATATAAAAACAATCCTAAAAGATGTTGAGAGCTGATATGTCAGAAAGACATCATTACAAATTGACAGAGGAAAAGATGAACAATTTGATGATAGGTGCGGGGGAAACTGGTTGTCTATATGGAAACAATAAGTTAGATTTTGCACACCTATAAGTAAATCTTGGCCTGCAGCCATACCACTGTGGCGCCCAATCCCTTCAGATCTCAGAAGCTAAGCAGGGTTGGGCCTGGTTAGTACTTGGATGGGAGACCACCTGGGAACACCAGGTGCTGTAGGCTTGGGAGAAGGACCCAGCAACCCACTCCCCAAACACAATCTGCTATTGAAAACCCTATGAATAGCAGAGAATCAGAAACAATACTGTTTTGCCTGTTGTATGTAGGGTTGCTATGAGTAGGATACCAACTCCACAGCTCCCAACAACAACATCAACAAGAAGTAAATCTTAGGTTGATTAATACTTTAAACATGAAAAGAAAAAATTTAAAACTTTTACAATAAAACACAAAATACTACCTAATTACTGAAAGAAGGAAATAGTAGAAACAAAACAAAACAAAACAAAACTGGAATGCACAAATTGTAAAGGAAAAAAACTGAGATATTTAACTGCATTGAATTAAAATACTTCTATTTAATAATGGATAACACAATTGAAATGAAAGATAAATCACCAACTGGAAGATATTTGCAACACATTTTATATATTATTGACTAAAGATTAGTATATTTAATATTTATTAAATATATATATTTATACCCAATCATATACTATACATTTAATTAATATTTAGTGGTATATCAATGAAAATGGACAAAATATATAAATAATCCCTTGTAGTGTAACCTAACACAATGGGTTTGCATCTTGATGAGTACAAAGCCAAAATAAACACAGCCAAGATCTAAAAGAATAGAGAAAGATTTTTTTACCTGTGCAGTTTAAGGGGAATCCATTCCAAAGCCATGCTCTTCCTGAACAAAGGAAGCCTGAGGATTATATTTGGGGAACCCATACATATTCAACCCACTCCCCCAAAATAATCAGCCATTGAAAACCCTGTGAATAGCAGAGAAGCACTAACAACAATGTTTTGCCTGTTCTTTGTAGTGTTGCTATGAGTTGGACACCAACTCAATGGCCTAACACTGTCACCTAACAACACCTAACAACAACAACAACAACAACAACATATGTATTCATATAGGGAAGGCACTTTGGGGTTGGTACAATTTTGAACATGATCAATCTCAGGTATAAATTGCTGGGCATGCTCAGTTAATGTCATAATTCAGTAATGAAAGATAGCAGATAGCTAGAACCCAAGAGCCTCTCATGACTCTGGCAGAGGTCAGACCCCAGATAATGCCACTGCTTCACTAACTCCTCTCAGCCAGCCAAGGATAAGAAGATGGAGAAATGCCCCAGAACAAATAGTACCCCAGGCCAGCTGGGCTACAGAAAGAGGCAGGTAAGACTTAAAGGGAAATTCCCAAAAGCAGACTTCAGCTTTACTATCTCGGTGGCTGTTAACAATAGGATGGCCAATAAAATTATAAAATTACGCTTAACCTGCTTAGAATTGGGGAAGGCAAATCAAAACAAGAATGATGTATCATTTTACATTCATCAGATTAATCATATTTAAAAGTCTGATAACACCAAGTGTTAACAAGGATACCGAATAAGAACTCAATACACTTCCAGCGGAAGCAGAGATCACTGTGAACACTTCACTGAACAATTTTGTAAGAAATGGTAGAGCTGCAGATAGGTATGCATCACAACCCGGCAATGCTAAGCACATGCTCAAGAAAAGCTCTTGTACACATGCAGAAGTAAATGCAATATTCATTGCCACATTGTAATAGCACAAAAAAAAAATCTAAAAACTTAAGTGTCTAACATCAAAATAATTAATGAATTAGCTATGGTGTGGTCACATGGTAGAATACAATACACCGGTGAAATGGAGTTAACTAGAACTTAACAATTCAACTTGTATGAAAGTAAAAAAAATAGGGTTGTAAAGAAAAATTGGTTGCAAAAAAATATTTACCACACTGTAGCCCTTATAAGAAATGCTAGAACATTCAAAACATATCATGTACAAATAAATATGCACATGTTAGTATAAGGGCTGGAGTTTAGCTCAATTGGTAGAGTGTTGCTCTCATTCTCTGAGGCCCTGGGATCAATCCCCAGCACCTCAAAAATAGGAGAACGATGTGGCAGCCACTCCTGAAATAATCCACCATCGAAAACTCTATGAATAGCAGAGAAGCACTGACATATTGCCCCGCATGGCACAGGGTCAGGGAGTATTTCGTCTCTTGTACATAGGGTTGCTGGGCTGGGATTTAGCTCAGTGGGTAGAGCGCTGCGCTGCAGTCTCTGAGGCCCCGAGTTCAATTCCCAGCACCGCAAAAATGGGAGAAGGGCCTGGTAATCCACTCCCAAGGCAATCCCGAAATAGTCAGCCATTGAAAACCCTGTGAGGATCGCTATGAGTCGGATACCGACTCGACGGCACCTAACAACAACAACAACATAGGGTTGCTATGAGTTGGACCTGACTCAATAGCACCTAACAACATGTTAATACAAGGATTACATTTTGTAGAGAAAATCATAAATTTCAAGTGCAATCACTACTGAGGAAGAAGGAAAAGAATGTTAGAGGGTACAGTTGGGGTGCTCCTGTATCTAATAATGTTTTATTTCTGTAAAACTAAAGAAAATGTGGAAGGTGCTATGAGTCAACAAATCTGGGACATGGGTACACAAGTGTTCCTAGTATTTTTTGCAATGCTTAGAATAATTCATAATAAAAAGAAAACAATGTAGCAAAGCCTGAATTTTATCAGGAGAATGAAAATTCACACCTAATCAGGAACAACATCCATACTGTAGAAATTTGAATCAGTGATATGGGGTATGAATTTGGAAAGTTCTCCCAGAATGCTGAGAAAAATATCAATTAGATAAAATATGCGGCAGAAAATGAAGGATAGAAATGTTTACATAGAGAACAAGATCCAAGCTAAGGAATTGTGAGTATTTCTCTGGTATTTACCAGAATGGTAGAGATAGAAATATGGACCAAAAACATAAAATTAAAAATAAGCTCTTGTGTTCTAAAGTAAAGTTGGCTGATTGTAGTTCAAAACAATTTGTTATAATACATTATATTTGAAAAAGAAGGGTTTGTGGTAGGCACAGTAGCACACACCTGTAATACCAGCTTCTCAGGAGGCTGAGGCAGAAATATCCCAAGTTCAAGGCCAGCCTAGGCTATATATGGAATTAAAGACCACCCTGGGTAACTTAGCAGGACCCTGTGTTATAATAAAAATTTAGTTTAAAGAGGGTTAGGGAGATATCTCAGTGGTAGAACACTTGCCTAGCACATGCAAGGACCTGGGTTTAATGTATAATTATCATATACAAATAAAACATATGCACCCTAAATACACAAATTTTAAAAAACTGTCTGAGCTGGAAAAATGAAAACCTGAGGATAGGTTGAAAGGAATAATGTTTCAGCAAAAAGTAAGAGACTTACACCTAGATATAAATTGACAAAAGTTTCAAGTATAAAGAAAAACTTGGAGGATTCAAGATGGTGACTTCTTTGGAGACAAAATTTGGGCAAGTAAAGAAACACTTGTCCTGGTACAGTGACACATGCCTATAATGCCAATGACTTGGGAAGTGGAAGCAGGAGAATCATGAGTTTGAGGCTCGATATAGCCTGTACAATTTAGTAAGACCCTCTCTCAAAAACAAAAAAATTGAAAAGGAAAAATGGATTGAAGGTGCAATCCAGTGGTAGAACACTCGTAAAGTATGTGTGAGACTCTGGGTTCAGGCCCCAAGTATTTAAAGGATGGAAGGAAGGAAGGAAGGGAGGGAGGGAAAAAGGAAAGGAAAGGAAGGGAGGAAGGAAGGAAGGAAAGAAGGAAGGAAGGAAGGAAGGAAGGAAGGAAGGAAGGGGAAGAAAGAGAGAAGAAAGAAAGAAAGAAAGAAAGAAAGAAAGAAAGAGAGAGAGAGAAAGACAGGGAGAGGAGAGGGGAGGAGAGGGGAGGGGAGGAGAGAAGAGAAGAGAAGAGAAGAGAGAAGAGAAGAGAAGAGAAGAGAAGAGAAGAGAAGAGAAGAAAAGAATAGAGGCCAGGAAGCAATTATCTAGATTGTATAAATTCAGTATAGACAAATTAAGAAGGCAAAGGAAGTTCTATACTCAGAGTGTCTGAGTTAAAGGGAGTTAACATGCTGTAGAAATACAACTTTAAACTGTGGTTCACAAGGGAAAAAAACTCTGATATTCAAGAGCACAATATATATTAAATATGTGTGGAACTTGCTGAATAAGTCTAAGGAACATGTTAATTGTCAATACTAATTTTCTAAGGATTTTCCTTGTGTCAAGTTCAATAATCCCTATAGAAACACCATTAATCAAGTATGATTCAAATTGACACGTTTAATTTTTAGTGAGAATCAGTAACAATCTAGCCATGTGAAAAGTATTTATCTACAATAAAACCACTTTGAAACACATTGTTCATCACAATGCTCAAAATTCCTTATTCATCAATTCAATTGGTAATTTCTTCCTATAACTATATCCAGAAAAAAGTTATTTTTCTTGATTTCTTTTTTGTCTTTGCTAATAGAAAGCTCCGAGTTTAGTGACATCCAGGGCTTAAATCACTATCTCATCCCTAGTCTTGATATAATTATTTCCCCTACCTCTACTGATTTCTTTTCATCTTAATATATTTCTTTTCTTTTTTTTTCTTTTTTCTTTTTTCTTTCCTTGGTACTGGGGTTGAACCCAGGGCCTCACACTTGCATGCTTTGCAAGTGCTGTACCACTGAGCTATAGGCCTAGCCCAATTTTTTACTTTTTTGTGACAGGGTCTCACTAAATTATGCAGACTGCCTCTGGTCTCAAACTTGTGATTCTCCTGCTTCTGCCTCCCAAATCTCTGGGATTACAGGTATGCGCCACCACACCTGGCTTAACATATTTCTTTTTAATTAAGGTGTATATATAAACTTCTTCAAATCATTGTGTACATGGATTAATGTAAGTGATTTAAAAATAGAGTAATCCTTTCGCATCCATTGGGAATTGGTTCCAGGACCCTGAGATTTTGGCATTCATGGATACAAAAGTCCCTTATATAAAATGCTATAGTATTTGCCTATAGCTATACCACTCTGGTGTCTGATCTTGTCAGATCTTGAAGCTAAGCAAGGTCAGGCCTGGTTAGTATTTGGATGGGAGACTATCTGGGAATACCAGGTGCTGCAGGCTTGGGAGTGAGATACCCAGGCTGACCAAACACCATACCTTCTCTCAAGTTTGACCTCAGAGTCACTTTGATTCTTAGAAAAAACCACAGAGCTACATTCCAAGAGATACAGGCATAGATCAAAGGGCTGTAGATATGGGAAGTAACTTCAGAGAACTCTCAGACCTCAGACATACTTTAGCAACTCAAAGCCTTACCTTATCTGACTTTCACTTTCTCCACCCCCTCCTTCCCTGCTTGTAATCCACAATAAAAACCTTTACCCTGCAACAAGTTGGGGTCCTGACCCTGAACCGCTGCACCAGTGAGGTGCAGTACCCTTGAGTTCGAGCTTTAATAAAGGCTCTTTGTTATTGCATGTGACTTCAGACTCCCTGGTGGTCTTTGGGGAACTCAAACTTTGGGCATAACAGGGAGAAGGACCTGGCAACCCACTCCCAAGACAATCAGACATTGAAAACTCTGTGAATAGCAGAGAAGTACTGACAATAGTGCCAGGCATGCCACAGTAGTGGGTAGTGTTTCATTCTGTTGTATATAGGGTGGTCATGAGTCCAACCTGACCTGAAGGCACCTAACAACAACAATAACAGCAACAACAACAACAACAGATTTGCATATAACCTACACACATGTTCTTGCATATTTTAAATCATCTGTAGTTTACTTATAATACCTAATACAATGTAAATAGTTTTATAGTGTATTGTTTCAAGAACAGGAAGAAAAGTCTGTACATACTTGGTACAGACACAATTTTTTTCCAAATATTTTCAATTTACAGTTGGTTGAATCCATGGATGCAGAATCTGTGGATCTGAAGGACCAACTGAATATTCAAATGTCTTGCATAAACTCTCCTTCCAAAGCCTGCATGGCTATAATAGACAAGCAGTCTCACTGTAGGAGGGAAACCATTCTTACTTTTTATGTATTGTCATGTAAGTAGGGCTAGTCTTACCTAGGAGAGAAGCCTGGCTTGAGTCCTCACTCCCATCTAACAGTAATTGAAAACCCCAGAAACAGACCATGGCAGGATCAAGTCAGTCTCTCTCTCTGGGTCATGAGATTAATTTGTGCCCAAGAAACATTTTAAAAAGAAACAGAAACAAGACTGATCTTTTTGCATGGTTCAAATAAGTATTAGAATATTGATTAAAGCAAAACTAAGCTAGAGGAGGAAGTCGGAGCACAGCTGAAGGTTTCTAAGCATAAAGCATCACAAAACCATCCTCCACTGGAGAGAAAATGATGAACTGCTAAAATGGAGAATTCACCATCGGACTAACAAATGGATCATGTGGTGGGCTCACCACAGGCTGCTTTCTGATGGCAGTGTTTTTGCAATAGTTTGAAACGTAACACACCTTGAGAAAATATCAACTTGCTGGAATTTACCAAACAGGGAAAACTGAAGTAGAAATGCATGTAAACAGACAGGGACAGTTGGGATAACTGGTCTACCATCTGCTGGCAGCTCATGCTGTGAAGCTAGGAAGAATAAAGCCAGAGAGGTTGGCTGGGGCTGGAGTGTAAAAGATTTTGAACATCAGGCTAAAGAGGCAGCCTTTATCCTGTGAGCAAGGAGGAGTGGAAGAGCAACAAGCTAATGGATCTGGTTTCACATTAAGCCAGCTATAGGGTATAGGGGGTGCAGTTGGAGGTGGGGGTCCCACTATCTGACTTAGTGCCCCTATACCTTTCGACTTCTGGACAATACCAGTGCATGCTTTCTGATATCTCCTCCAACAGTGGGCTGGATTCCCCTGCTCCTTGCACCTATCCCTTCAGGGAAATCCCTCTCAGCTTTTTCCAGCCATCCCAAATGTTGCCTCACTGTAAAACCTTTGCCAAACCCACCTCCCAGTTCCCTGGCCCACAAAATCAAACACTGTCCTCCTCTGCACTACAGAGCACTTTCTGTAAACTGCACATAGGCAGAGCACTTTCTGTACACTGCAGGCAGGGTAAGTTCAGGTAATTGTATGTGTCTAATCACTGGACTTAATTATGAACCCTTGGGTCACAGACGGCCTCAGTTCTCTTCAAAAGTCATTTGGCAAAAATAAATATGGATGACATTAATAGCTAATTCTTTTGGTGACTTACATAATGAATGCTCCATTACTTTTATGTCTTTCAGTGCTGTGTAGTCTCCACAAAATTATATTCAATTTCCTCTTACATTTGATCCAGTATTATTCAAACTACAGATTTCAATGCATAGGAGAATTGTAAAAATAATTCAGTGGGCCATAATCATGTTTTTAAAAAATAGAGCTGAATGGTATGAAAATATAAAGTTCTGCATTCAGCAAGAATGAGTATTGTTCTGTCAAACATCTGTACATGCACACATATATTTCTTTATGTTTGTGTGCACTGAGCTGCAGTATAAATTTTATATACCTACAGTGAATTGCAATCAGAAAATGTTTGACAAATACTTCACTCATGATGGCTTCTCTCTCTCTCTCTGTATTTTATTTTTCTTTTCTTTTCTTTTCTTTTTTTTTTTTTTTTTTGAATGTTAGTGCATTTTCCAGCCCATCTGCCATTTTTCCTTTCGAGCAGAGAATAGGTTTCTAATTTTATTTGTGTCCTTTCTCTACCTCAGCACTGCTGACTGTGGGTTTGGATAACAGAGAAGTGGGGGAGGAGCATCCAATGTAGTGTAGGGTGTTCAGCAACATCTCAGGCTTCTCACCAAATAGATGCCACTAACAACTTCCCCTCAGTTCTCATAATCAAAACTGCCCCTAGACATTGCCAAGCATTCCCTGGGGAAAACTGCCCCCTTCTAGTTGAGAACACTTGTTCTGCTATGTTTAAAATAATGCATTCAGGGTGTTGTTGCTGTTAGGTACCATCAAGTCCAGTCCTGCAAGAAACAGAGCTGGCAGATGTGAACTAAAGACAATAGAATGATCCAGGCTACTCACCCCCAGGGTTTCTTAACCTCTACTAGATTTATGTGGTTGGCATTTAGCTCAGTTGGTAGAGCGCCGCTCTGCAGTCTCTGAGGTCCTGAGTTCAATTCCCAGCACTGCAACAATGGGAGAAGGATGTGGCAATGTACTCCCTAGAAATACTGAAAAGTTAATACTGAAAGAGTCAGCCATTGAAAACCCTATGAGGGTCGCTATGAGTTGGACATGACTCAATAGCACCTAACAACAACAACATCAACAACGAATAGATTTACTACCAGCTCCTCACTGACCTCCACATGTCTGTCATCTTGTGGGCCCTTTTGTGTTACTGTGATGCTAAAAGCTATGCTACCAGTATTTCAGATACTAGCAGTTTCATGCATGGTAAGAGTGGTTTCAGCTGCGTTTCCAGACTAAGACTAGGGAGAAGGCCTGGCAGGCCACTCCCAAAATGATTAACCATTCAAAACCCTGTGAATAGCAGAGTTGTTGTTGTTGTTGGGTGCTGTAGAGTGAGGTCCAACTCATAGTAACCCTATGTACAACAGAATGAAATATTACCAGATACTATGCCATGCCCAGCACTATTGTCAGTGCTTCTCTGCTATTCATAGGGTTTTCAATGACTGATTGTTTTGAGAGTGGGCTGCTAAGTACTTCTCCCAACCCTACTGCATCCAGTATTCCCAGGAGGTCTCCCATCTAAGCACTAACAAGGTCCAATACTGTTTAGCTTCTGAGATCAGATGGGATCGGATGCCAGGGTAGTATGGCTGTAGACAAGTGAATAGCAGAGAAGCACTGTCAAATATATGGCTGGAAAATGAGCACCCCCCACCCCAGGCTGGAAGGCATTCAAGAAATGACTTCGGAAGAATTACTTCCTTAAAGTAGTCAGTCTTCCTGATGGGAATGGAGTAAAGCCCCTAGGACCTTCTTTTGCTGATGTTGCATGACTCAAAATGAGAAGAAACATAGTGGCTACAACAATGGACTCAAACATAAAAAGATCATGTGCATGACATAGTGCTAGGTAGTGCTGTACTTAGGGTCACTATGAGTTGGATCTGACTCAACAGCACCTAACAACAACAATGACAGCCCTACTGACCGAAAGCTGTGTAACTGCCAGGCTGCCTGCAATCTGACCACAGGCCACTGATGTGACTGGGGTGCACAACAGGACCCAGCAGGTGTCTGGGGGCAGGAACTGCTCTTAGACATACTGAGAAAGGACAAGGAAATCCCAGAAGTTGGCTGAGGGAAGGAGAATCTTGCCGCTAGAGTAGCACCTCAGGAAAGTGATAAAGTCCTCACTCAGGACCGTGGAATTAATAGCTCCACAGCTCCAAAAAAATGGGCCCATTGAAGATGGGTGGGAAGTTCAGGGTCAGGTGGCAAGAAGTGATAGCACCTTTGCATGGGGAAGTCCAGCCATGCATACCAATGGGGAAACTACAACAGCAAGGAGGGCAGGACATAGGAGAGCAGTGGCCAGAGGGTCCTGTAAATCTACCACTCACAGGGACCATGTGTCTTAGGGCTGGTCATACAGTAAGGTGTCTCAGTTCTGTGGCTAAAATCTGGGGAAGCGTAGGTAGATCCTTAAGCTACTTCCTAGTCTCCAAATGCTTTGACTTCGATGTCTCTCTCTCTCTTTTCATACCTGTTCTCCTCAGAGCAATATAAAACTGCCTCCCTATAGGTCTCCTTTCTTTGCCACTGATTTCTACACCATAGCCACAGTGATTCTATCTAAGATGGCGATCAGATCATAACATTCAGCTGCCTAAAACCTCAAAACCTTTGCCTCTAACTCAAAATAAAATTCCAAGTCCTCTTTAGGACCTGCAACATTTAACATGTCTGGCCTCTGACCCTGGACTAACTTTCTGACCTCAATTTTAAGAAACAATACTTCCCCCTACTTCCCATGTTCCTGCCATGTAAACTCCCTTAATGTTCCCCAAATATCCTGAGCTTGCTCTTGCCCTAGGACCTTTGTACTTGTGACTTCCTACATATGGAAGGACTCCATTCAAACCTCTTTTTCAGAGAAGCCATCCCTGATAACCTGTACCAAACATGGGCTCCCAGTATCCTGCATGCCCTCATATTCCTTCACTTTGCCTCTAATCAGTTACTGTTACAGAAATCATGTTTTTATGGGCATAAAAATGTGATACATATTTATTTTGTTATTTACTTCCTGACCAAGACAGATGGGCCCACGTGAATGCTCCACAAGAGCGGGGCATTGGCTGTCCTGTTTACTAACACTCTAGTACCCACAAACTGCCTGGCTCAAACAGGCATTAAACATACATTTTTGGATGGGCATTCTGGTGCACTCCTATGATCACAGCAACTTGGGAGGCCAAAGCAGAAGGGTCTCAGGTTCAAAGCCAGAGGCAGCCTACATAACTTAGTAAGACCCTGTCTCAGGATAAAAAATAAAAAGAGTTGGAGGTGCAACTCAGTGGTAGAGCATTTACAAAGTATCTGTGAAGCCCTGGATTTAAGCCCTTAGTAGTGCAAAAATAATAATAATACACAAACACACACTGTTAGAATTGTGTGGATTACTGTTTAAACAAGTAAAATTATCACTGTAGGCCATGGAACTAGATTGTTTACTTCCTTGAATATTACTGAAACAATTTTCAGATGAATTTAACCAGTGGTGATACGCCAAAAAAAAGGGTGTGTGTGATTTAAGTGTTTTGAAGCTGCTCTCATCTCCTATTTTCATTATTTTAATTCTTTCTGAACTTGACAACCCTTTTCATTGAACAAGTAAATTTATTGTGTTTTTTCTATATATCCTTAGGACACAACATTGATTAGATGTCATAAAGACCACAGATTGTTGGAGATTTGTTTTTCTTTTTCTTTTTTTCCTTTTTTCTTTTTTCGCTTGTGAAAATCTGAAATTGGTTGCCCTGTCCTATTTTGACTGGGACTAGTTAACCATAGAAGAAGTCCACAACCAAGGCAACGTAATGGAGCTTCTCTCTTCTGCTCTCAATTCGGGTAACTCCAGACTGATGCTGATAGTGCTTCCTGCTCTGGAAGCTTGTGAACTATCGCCACCTACTGGATGGCTTGCAAACCACCACAATCTACTGGATGACTACTTCCCTCTTAGGGGCCAGTGATCATTCCCTAATGCTTGTGTGGGCCTCTGGAATCTCTTTATGACCATGTGATCAAAAGCTTTGATGGCAGAAACATTTCACCAGGCCAGAATGGAGATACAGTTACAATTCAAAATATGGTAAGTGCTGAAGTTCAGTGGAAATACTAATTCATGCTCTAAAACAAACCTCTGCCTCTCCAAAAATGCCAACAGGAGGCTTGAACTTAAAGACAGACCCTTATAGCAGATTACTTACTTTTTTCTTTTAACAAGAATGTTTTGTTGTTTGTTTGTTTGTTTTTGCCACACTTGGGTCTGAACTCAGGGCCTTACACATCCTTTGTAAGTCCTCTACCACTGAGCTGCATCCCTAGCTCCTTTTTTATATTTTTTATCTTGAGATAAGGTCTCACTAAGTCACACAGGTTGCCTATGGCCTTGAACTTGGAATCCTTCTGCCCCTGCTTTCTGAGTGGCTGGGAGTGCAGATGGGTGCCGCTGTGTGTGGCTTGAAAAGTTTATCTTAGAAGGTATATACAGACATTATGTGTTAGTAAGAGATTATTAGTGTAGTATAGGATAGTGGTTCAATTACTGAACTAGCAGGTAGGAGACTTGGGGTTCAAACATCATCCATTTTGCTGATTGGCTGCATGTTAGTCCATCCATTTATAATCATAAGTGCGAGAAATACCACTGGTGACCAACTCTGCTTTGAAGAGATATCAGAAGGGTTAATGTGCACCTAACAACAATAACATCAAATGTGATCCTGGAGAAACTAAAAGATAAGCAAAAGCACTGTCAAGAGGCTCAGCTTTGTTATACACATGACACAATCTAATCGTCTATCAGTAAGGAATTAGTTTGATAAATGTGGTAGAGCTTTACAACGGAATCCACTGTCATTAAAATTACTGATATAGGTCTGCATTTACATATATTTTAAAGTTGTATACAGTATTTTTTGTGGCACAGAAAAAGTACATGTACTATGATCTCAATGGATCAAAATATTCTGGAAGATATTATATACCAAAATGTTAATAGTGGTTTTGATTAGATGTTGAGACTAGAGATAATCTTCATTTTGATTTTTGAAATGTTTTTATGCTACTGACATTTTTTTCTAATAATATGCATTATAGAGCACTATAAAATTTTATATTTAGAGACACTAGAATAGTATTTCTGTCTTGGGATTATTGTCATAGTTTCCTTTTAGCTTTTCTGCTTTTATCCTGTCCTCTCTATGGCCTAGTAAGAATGATTTTGTTAAAACCTATGCAAGGTCTTTTCACTTCTCTGGTCCAGTGCCCCAACCCTCCCAGAATCCTCTTCTCTCCCCAAGAAACAGCCAAGTCCAATGGCTTCCAGTGGTCTCCATGGCCTGCATCAGCCTCCAGCAACTTCCTACTGCACCTCTCTCTCCCACTTCATCACCTCTTCCCACTTCATCACCTCTTCCCACTCTTCTCCCACACCAGCCTCTTCTCCAGCCTCCTTCTTCTTCCCTGAATACATCTGGGGCTCTTAGAAAAAAGAATCTCATTAACTTAAGGAATCAGGTATGAACAGATAATCACCATACTGGTTATAGTCCAGAATCTGCCACTAAGTAACCTTGCCAAGGTTGCTGAGTCATTTTAGACCTTACTTTCCTCATGTGAAGAACAGGGAGGTAGCTCCTTTCCAGTCTATAAAGCCTCAGTCTACAGAAATTTGACTATAAGGCCCCATGACTGCAAGTGTGAAAGGAAACATTCTAAATACCCAAAGATAGATGAGATGTCAGTGGCCCGAATTTATAAATATAAAAGACAAAACAAAATCTATGTTTTGGGGATCCATATAATAGGCACCATTCTCCTACTCTATGAGATACTAGTCCTTGTGATGGTGAGTTTCTCCTCTGTGTTCCTGCAGACCCACCCTTGGCCCCTCTGCCCTTCCCCACTCTGCTGTGTGCCCTTGGAGGCTGCCAGGGGGAAACACCAGCCAAGGAGAGAAGCGGGGAAAGGGAGTCAGGAGACCCATTCCCCCAACTTCTACCTATGAGGTGGTCCTGGTCACAGCTAAGCATCACAGCTCTCATTGGATTGGCCCTCCCTGTCTGGCCAGATGCTGGGAATTGCTCCCTCTTGTATTCCACAGAAGCCCAAGCATTTGCAAATAATCCCTTCATTAAAATTGCACCCATGAGTCTCAATTTCTTGCTTAGAAGATTGATAACACCTAGGTCATTAGAAAAGTCACCTTTCCTTCCACAGTTCCATCTTACTTGCATTTATTTGTACCTATTTGTTTCGCATTTGCTTGGATACTCCGAGGAGCTCCATCAGACTCAGCTAGCACACACTAGTCCTCCTACATGTCTACCACGATTAAGCTGATCCCATATACTTCCCAATGGAAAAATGTGTAAAAGCAAAAAAATGCTACAAAGGAAAGAGAAGATTGATCATGAGATGATAAATATCAACGAAAGAGAGCAAGGTGGATAATAAAGTAAACAGAAGAAAACAAAGGTAGTAAAAATAGTGAATTTATTTGTGTGCATATATGTGCTTACCACCTCAATATATTAATGTTTAAAATCCACTGGGTAGAATAAATAATATATAGCTGCACATCTTATAGCCACTACATATCAGCTAGCTGATTGAACAGATACTGATTAAAACTAGGGCATGGTGAATTCCTTGTCTTTGGGAAATTATATTTTCTTATCATTTGCTTTAATCTCTCCTCTCTAGCCAGAGGATGTGCTGATTATAAGTAAATGTATGGTAATGTAACATGTACAAAGGCCTCAGAAGAGCAATTAATAGGTAGCAGGTATTTAAACAGCAAAGTGAATCATTCCCTTTAGAGCCAATAAAGTTGTGCAAATGAATGTTCCTCAGATTTACATGCATGGAGGCATTAGCAAATCAATAGAGTGATTACTGAGGAGGGCACCCTGAATGTAAAATCACATTCACAGTTATGTTTATGCACAAATGCCCACTTAAAATGCAGGTTTGTCTAAGTGAGGAGTGAAACAAATGATTTGTTCCTCTCCCGGTTCCCTTCTTCCATCTTCCATTCTAAAGATTTACACATCCGTGAAGCTCACCAACCGATTTACAGGCCTATCCCAAGCCCTGGAGTAGAGCCCAGCACAGCTACCCTTCCCCTTCCTTGCTTTCTCTTTCTCTTCCTCTCTTTGGAGCAGCACAGACCTGGTCCATTGAGTTGCCACCTGCAGGTCTCTTACTTAAGGATATTCATGAGACTATTAAATCACAGAGATCTCAATCAAAGGAATAATTTCAATTTTACACATTAATTAATTCCTTCCAGGCTTGAAAAAATTGCTACCAAAGAGGGGACCTCCCAAATTTCCTGAAGACTCCTAACCTTTGGGAGGGCTAAATCTCACCAGTATAGTACAGAGGTCAGAAAACTGTGGCTCAGGGCCCAAATGCAGCCAGTACTTGTTTTGATACATAGACTCACAATTGTTTTTACATTTTTAGATGGTAGGAAAAAAGTTTAAGAAGAATAATGTTTGGTGATACATGAACATTATAAGAAATTCAGATTTCAGCATCCATAAATTAACCTTTATTGGAATATAGTCATGTATATTATTATATTAATTGTCTATAGCTATTTTCATGGTGGCTGGGGTTTTTAGCTCAGTTGCTAAAGTGCTGCTCTGCACTCTCTGAGGCCCCAGGCTTGAACCCCAGCATCCCCAAAATGGAAGAAAGACATGGCAGCCCACACCCAAAACAATCCCAAAACAATCAGTCATCAAAAACCTTAAGAGGGTCACTATGAGTTGGACATGACTGTGGCACCTAACAACAAAAAACAGTGACAACAATTTTTATGGTACTGTAGCAGAGTGGTCCTAAAAACACTAAAATATTCATTAGTTTGCCCTTTACAGAAAAAAAAAAAATTACTCACCACTGTCTAAGTAGATGGCTGACTTTTTGGAGATTACAAACAAAAACTAGAGTCACAGCACTGTAACTGTTGGCCTTTTCTGTTTGCCTGAATGTGGAATGTACCAAGAGATGAGAGGCATGAGAGTCCATTGTTGGCAGAGTACACTGTGCCTTGTAGTTTTAATTCTCTGATGTCTGATCCCTGCAGCCTTTTGTAGCTGACCAACACACTACAGGAGATAGGGAAACGCCAAGCCATGTATGCCGATTACTTCCAATGGAGGGCTCCTGGGGATCAGGGACACAGGGGGCTTTCTCTCAACTCCCCTTATCTGCCTAAAGCCAGACACTTCTGAAGGGAATAGGTGTCCTGAATCCCTCCCCAGAATCTCACAACCAGGGTGGATTAAACTCTCCCCTCACAGAAGAGGGCACCAGAGGGTGACACTTCTCCATATCCACAGTCACATGCTATCTCTCACGTATTTGTTTGATGCCCTATTATCTTCTAAAAACTATAGTTTTGTTGTTGTTGTTGTTGTTGTTGTTGTTGTTGTTGTTACGTGCCATCAAGTCATCCCCTCATAGAGTTTTCGATGGCTGATTATTTTTGGGAGGGGGCTCCCATGTCCTTCTGCCCCCCCCCCCCCCCCCCCTTTTTTTTTCTGTGCTGGGGATTGAACCCAGGGCCTCAGAGAGCACAGAGCAGCACTCTACCAATGGAGCTAAACCCCAGCCCTAAGAATCATTGACTTTCCCTCAAATGGCCTGCATCCCTCCTCCCTTGCCCCCTGTGCAGAGGGTATACAAACCTGCAGCTCTAACTATGTTTTAGGAATACCTACTTTTCTTTCTGGTAATATCCCTGGGCAGATAATAAATTTGTAGACCTCTACTCCTGTGAATCTGCTTGCTATCTGTGTTATTTCATAGACTAAATTCTGGAATCCTTAGAGGACAGAGAGAAAGTCTTTGCTCTCCTACCCAACCAAAACCCATCCTAATGATTCCCTCTGACCTAACTGCAGAGACTTTTCCCATTCATCTACTTCCTGGCCAGAAAAAGTTTTGCTCTTGGACTTCTAATGTTCTCAAGTCCTAAGAATAGAGCCCAGGGTATGGAGGAAAACTAATAGACCTGCTGGTGGCTGCCCATGTCAGTAATTATGCATGGAAGAAACACCAGTTAACGTCTTCACCTTGAAGAGTGAGCAGATGTCCTAAATCTCTCTTCTACATGGGTTTCCTCAAAACAGTCCTGAGAAGTGGAAAGTATTACCTACCTCAGGCATTACTGGACCCATTTTAAAGATGAAGAAACAGAAGCCCAGAGAAAGTAAATTATTTCCCTGAGGAGGTCCCACAGCAAGGTCCCTCAAGCCAATCTTGCCTGACAGAATCTGCTGCATCTAAAGGGACAGGTTTCCAGCAACGAGCTTGGTGAGGACTTTTCATAGATAGGAACTAAGAGAGGCAACAGGCTGTATGGAAACAGCTGGAGGATGGCGACATGGCATGGATTTTGGAATATTTCCTGATTGATTCCCACTGATCCTTAGGACATGTCGCTACATGTTCTCTCCACTTGCCACCCCTCTGCTCTCTGCTGAAGCCAATTCAGGGGCACTCTGAGACCCTTACTTGTGACTGGGGATAAAGGATATCTAGTTTGTGGTCATACATGTGACAATGTGGATCCAAGAGCCCTAGTGTGCTGATGCTGGTCTCTAGGGAGACAGTCAGGAAATTAGAAGCAAGGTCCCAAATCTCAGAGCAAAACTGGGCAGCAGCCAGATTCACACAGTCGCTTGTATGACAATGATATAAACAGATACAAGCAACAGCAACTGCACAGGGCAGTGCTGGAGTGAGCAGGAAGGTATGAAGGAGAAAGGTGGGGTGGGGTAGGAGAGTACAGGGGAGCCGCAGGGGATCAGATTTATTGTAGACCTCTGACTGATTTGATCCATGGTTGGTCTGTCTCAGCTCAGTGGAAGAGGAAGTTTCTGAAACTGCAAAGAAATTGGCTTTTGAGGAGAAGATTTTGGGAAAACCCAAACCAATGCAAAGCATCTCTCACACTTCCCTATGTAACCCCTGAGGATTGAGACCATAAGGAGACTTAATAGGACCAGAGGAAAAAGGTAGTATAGAAATCTTCAAGCTTATTTTAATCATCAAGAAAGAACACAGGAATAAAATGAGAGTTTAGCTTAGAAATGAGTTGAAAGGTTTCTCCCTCCCTGACTCCCTTTATCAGAAAATCACACTCTTTTCATCACTAGGATGTCTGTCCAAGGCCTCTTTCCCTTCTTTACTGCCTTGAATTTAAGACCAATGGGTTTGCCTCCTCCTTTCCTCCCTTCTCTCCTCCCTCCCTCTTTGACTGGATTGACTTTTTCCTTACTTCTGTTGCATTGCAATTCCAGGTCTTGACCTTGTCTATGGATATTACAAGTGGGAAGGCTGTGTGGGTTTCTAGATCACCTTCTCCTCCTCCTTCCTCTTTGAATTTCCCAATTAGCAATGGCGAAGAGTTACTCAACCCTCAAAGTAGCCACAATTGCTTGGCTTAAGTCTCACTCATTCACCCAGGTACTCAACGAACTGAGACCTGACTTTATACAGTGTGTTGGGAACACAGCATGGAACAAGTCACTCCAGCTGCAACAGGAAGCTTTTCCTATAGGGGAGGTAGAAATAATGAAATGCATAAAATAGTTACAGGCAGTGAAAGTGCAGTTGTTGTTGTTAGGTGCCTTCAACTCAGGTCCAAGTCATAGAGACCATATGCACAATAGAACAACACACTGTGCCATGCCCCACACTCTGTCAGTGCTTCTCTGCTATTCATGGGGTTTTCAATGGATGACTGCCTCTGGAGTGAGCTGTCGGGTCCTTCTCCCAAGCTTACAGCACCTGGTATTTCCAAGGAGTCTCCCACCCAAGGACTAACCTGGCCTGATCTTGCTTAGCTTCCAAGATCAGACAGGATAGAATGCCAGGGGAAAATGGTAGGGAAAAAAACATAAGGCCAGGTGATGGGGTTGAAATAGTGGAAGCTTGTCTGAAGTGAGAGTGGTTTGGGTGGTTTCACTGGAAGGTTGACAGTTGTATGCAGGCCCACATCTTATCTTGTGTGAGCTATGGCTTGAAAGAAGAAAGGGAGAAGGTGGTCATGGTCATGAAAAGATACAGGGGAAGAGAGTTCTAAGCAGAGGAAATAGCAGGTGCCAAAGCCCTGAGGCAGGAAAGAGCAGAATGACCTTTGTTAGGAACAAAAAGAACACTTTTTATTGGGGACTGCCCTGGGGATATGCAATCCACTGCAGTAAAAAATGTATTGATTCTTTCTCTGCCTGTATCATGAGGACAGAGCAGTAGAAATTAAATGGTTTGGGGTAGTAGGACCATGTTCCATTTCCAGGGCAGATCATATAATCCTGAGTTTGATCACATACGTGTTACTTTTAATTGAAACTCCTTTGTCTTTGAGAAAAAATAAGGAAGACATGTGACTTTGTATTTCTGCCCTTTCTATTACTTGCTGTTCATGTCCTTTATTACCTGCCTCTATGCTTCCTGACTGAGCTGAGCTTGAATCTCAGTGAATAAGTGACCAACAGATGGAGCAGGTACATGTCCTACAAAGCCCCAGTTCTGCACACCAACTGGCTAATTTACGAGATCAATGGCAAATTATAATGTTGCTAGTATTTCTTTCTTGGAGGAAAAAATAGAGCAGGATAAGGATAAGGAGTGAGAGATCTGATTTTGATCTTTTTAAAAATTTCCTCATGGAAACAAAATAGTCACTGGTTGGGGTAGAGTCTCCCATGAGCAGATGGAAGTAAATACAGGGGAGCATCGTTATCATTCAGAATTACCAGAATGATACTATTTCTCACTAGAGTACGGACATTGAAGTCTTGATTTTTTCCTGCTGTTTTGCTTGTGTTTTTGTGGAGCTGAGATAACATGGAGACCTTTGAGCAACATCTCAACCATCCAGTGAAGCCATCAAAATCACCCTTCTTCCTCATTTTGGCTCTGTGCTAGCTGAGGAAACTGCTGGGCCCAGGCCCTCATTAACTAACTCCTTGCCTAAGAGCAGCTAAGATCTTGCAGTTGCCCCAGGAGGCAGTTAAGCTGGGAACAGAGGCTGGCATTCATGGACCCAATGGGAAGTAAATACTCTCCTATTCACAGAACGGAAGTGTTGTCTTTCCTTACAAAAGAAGGTGGGTTTGGCATCAGAGGAAAGTGGCACATGTTGGGGTGGAAGGTAAGGGCTCCCACTGGGCACTAAGCCCTGCACATCTCCTAGAATTTTCTGCTCTGAAATTTGCTGTTCAGGGAGCAAAGCAGGCAGGGAATTGAGCAGACAGTCATGTAGGTGGAGAGAAGAAGGAACAGTTAGAAAGCGGAAAGCCCAGAAAGTCGAACTGCTGCTCTCAGAAGTGTGTTCAGTTGTTCAAAAATATAACTGGCTTGATGTGAGTCCAACCAATGGGGAGGACAGCCAGCTGCAAAATACCAGCACCATACCCATGCATATGGGTTGGCTTTTGGCCCCCAGGAAAGTTTTACTCACATTGCTACATGTATAATCCAAAAAAGAAAAGAAAATGAAAAAGAGAAGAGAAGAAAAGAAGAGGAAAAAAAAAAAGAAAAGAAAAGGAAAGGAGAGGAAAACCAACTCTTGGAAGTTTATTCTGCACTGTCAGAGCCTCCTTAGTCCAGAGATTCTTTGGGGACTGTCCTCTGTCATTCAGTTGTTGACCTTAACCATTCCCAGGCTTCTTTTGCACTAGAAGAATAATAATATTCTTAATTTGAATCTCACTCAGGGAAGTAGCTGCCCAGCAGAAAAACCCAACTTCAAATTCTGCCTTTATAATCATTGTTATTGTTGTGTCCAACTCTTAGCAACCCTCCATACAACAGGCAAAACAGTATTGTTAGCTTCTCTGCTATTCATAGGATTTTCAATGGCTGATCGTTCTTTGGGAGTGGGTTGCCAGGTCCTTCTTCCAAGCCTACAGTATCCGGTATTCCCAGGCATTCTCCCATCCAAGTACTAACTAGGCCTGATCCTGCTTAGCTTCTGATGTCTGATGGGATTGAATGCTACAGTGGTTTGGCTGCAGGCTTATAATCATTAGTCTTGGCAAAATCCATCACCTTTCAATGACTCAGTTGTTTTAACCTGTGAAAGGGGGATACTGTTCCCTCAGCACAGGGTTTCTGTGAAGGTTAAATGGATTGCACAGCTAAAGTGGTCAGCAAAGGCCTGGCTCATAGGAGGTTTTCTCAATGTCAGCTTGGATTCTTCAAATTCATTTTAGTGCTGTATTCAGATAGTGCTATTTGGTAATTAGGTGATTTTATGTATAAAAAAGTGTTTTGGAAACAAAATAATAGTTGAGGACCAGTATCAAAGTAAGAAATATGAATTGTGCCAGAATAAATGGTTTTCTAAAACAGAAGTGAACAATAGAAAAGGCATAATTGAGATATCAGCTATGGTACAGACAAATTCTTATGCATTCATGAAATTGGTCATCTAATAAATTCTATTCCTGTTATTCTAATTTGAGTAGTCATATATACCTAAACACAGCAAAATTCTATTTCAGAATATCTCGTAACAGTTTTCCCTGAATTAGCTTGGCTTTGTCCACCTCCTCTGCATGCAATTATCTTGAAATTATAAAATTTTCCTTCACATAAGAGACCAATTATAATAAAATATTACATCTCTGTAAATCACTCTCACACACCTTATCCCACTCAATCCATAAAACTGGGATCCAGCAGCAAGGAAATAACTATCAGAAACTCCAAGATCAGACCAATGTTTTGGTCAAAAAAGGAAAACTACAAGGGACACCCCCTCCTTTCCCTGATTCCAGCATCTACACCCACATCCAAGGGCAAGGTCAGCATGCGTTGTTATATCTAATCTTTCTTCTTCTTTCTTAGCTCTTTGGATGAGGGGATACTGCAGGATAGGCAGAAGGAGATGACTGTGGAGCAGAGCAGCCCAGGGTTGGGGGGAAGGACGGGCTCACACAACAAAGAGTCCTGTGTTTGCAACACAAAAAGGCAAACTAAATGTTTCAAACTACAATCAGCCCATACCACTTTATCCTGTTTTTTTGTCCATAAATCATAAAGCTCAGCCTAAGATGATAGATTTCATTTAGCAAGAATTGAAGGAGGTCTGCCTTTGAAGTGGAATTCTTCTAGAATGAAGGAGCTTCATCCCTTGGCATATGCCAGCGGGGGTTAGCTTCTAAATTCTGAAGAAGAGAGAAATAGTTACTGGGTCATTGTACTTATAGTGGAAAGAGGGGGAAAGAGAGAAAGTTTTGGAGGTGTGGTCTAACCATACATCCCAATAATTCCATTTGAAGAAAGGAAATCTAATATTTAGTGTCAGAGGGTAAGAGTTGTTTTCAGAAGAGCCAAAATTCCTAGGATTTAGAGGAGTTAATGAATCTCTACTCTGGAAATAGCATTGGCCGTGGAAGTGGGCTGTTCAGCTGTTTTGTAAAGAGAGAGGAGGAGCTTAATCAGATCTACTAACCAATAAAAATAGAGTTTTATGTTTGCCAATGGCAAGCTGGATTCAACAACCCAGTACTGCAAAAAATGGGAAAAGGATGTGGCAATCCACTCCCAAGGCAATCCCAAATCAATCAGCCATTGACATCCGTATTGAATAGCAGAGAAGCACCACACAGTGTTGGGTATGGCACAGTGTCGGGGAGTGTTTTGTTCTATTGTACATAGAGTTGCTGTGAGTCAGTCCCAACTTGATGGCACCTAACAATAACAATGGGAAGCCAACTACCAGAGCTATGCTTCTTTCTGTGGGTTCCTTTCTTGGATATGGAGGATTCAGAATAGCAGCAGGCCTTTTCTGGAAGAATTCATGGGCCAAACTGAGAAGATTTAGAGCCTTCAAACAAAAAAGTGCCAGCATTTCTGTTCTGAGATCTTCCTACTACCCAGGGTTCTACATTTATGTACATATGATCCCACTTCCACAATACACAGATTTCTAAGCTGGGCTTGGGCTTGGTGGTCTGAGCCTTCAGACGGAAGTATGGTTCTTGACATCATGTGACAGCTTGTTGAACCCCATAGCAGACACAGAATTTGACTTTTACAAAAATCCTCAGTTGATTTAATAAACACTGGCTCAAGTCTTCCCCAGGTCCCCAGAGAGGCTCCGTGAGAACTTACCCCATGGACTAGCCCACAGATCACAGGTTACACTCCCATGACTTCTTTGATATGTCCTGACCATCATTCAGAGGAGCTGCTGTTACTTGAATGTCTTTCATTAGCAAGAGAACACTAAGCCCAAAGACTCAAGGGCCCTTAGTTGTTTTCTCCTCGTGTTCTTAGATGAACTCACTTTTTCAAAAGATGAGAGGTGGGGAGGGACGGCACATCATTTTGCCGTGTGATCTGTTCTGTGACCACAAAGGCAAACCTCCAACTCCCCAAGGATAATGTGAAAATAACCCTTCTGCTGACCTCCTGGACATCAATGTAGCCATGTCTCTGTTGAAAAACTTTGATTTCCAAAGGGCTGGGAAAGCTACGGGAGGAAGCTTGAGGACAGCCCCTTTCCAGCTGCCCCTCTGCAGGGCACAAAGAACCCCAGGCAAGCAAACCCTCTCAGGCAACCCCAGCTGTCCAGCTTTGCATGTCCTTCAGGAGGGGCAAATACTCACCAGGGGTTCGGATGGTGTCACTGGGCCAGCTGCGTGGGCTGGAGCCATGAGGATTCATGGCCCTCACAGCAAATTGGTAGCTGGTGTCTGGATCGAGGCCCTTGATAACCATGGAGTCCATCTGGATCCGCTCTTGGATTATGGTCCAACTCTTGTCAAACTCTGGCCTTTATTGATTAAAAAAAGAAGTAGCAGCAGTAGTTCAGAAATATCACAGGGAAAGGAAGCTAGCTGGCTGTGTAAACTAACAGCATTTGAACCCTGGAAGCAATACACATAAAAATGAGTTAACATTTCCTATCTGAAAGTGGTCCTGAGTTTGAATCATAGGTCATCATCTATAAGCATCTGCCAATAAAAGCAAGTAGATCATTTTTAAGGCCAGTTTAAGCACTGCTTGGAGACCATCTGCTTTTATTTGCACAGCCTTGCTGATGATGAAAATACTCCACACAGGACAGTTCATTCTCAAGGACTCTGCTTTCCAGATGTTTCATAAACAAGCCTCCCCTTGGCAGTCTCATCCCCAGGGGTCAGGAGAGCACAGATTCCATCCACACACAATCTGCTCACAAACAAACAAATATAAGCATTATAGGGTGACCAACTGCACAAATTGCCATGGGAAAGCCCAAGAAGAATCTGCTCGTGGACGTGCTTACTCTCTAAAAATTATACATCTGTGCCAACTTGCTGAATTTTCACAGGTCCTTCTGAGGACCCTACAGAGAAGGCAGATCTGTATTTAAGCTGTGGAGTTGGACAGAGTCAAATTCATAACCTACCTCATCCACTTACTAGCTGCAACTTAATTTCTTAAGTGTCAGCTTTACCATCTGTAAAACGGGAATGATAAAGGTACCTACCTAAGAAGACTATCATAAAGATTAAATGGGATATGCATCCTCGGTGTAGTGCCTGGCATCACACTGTAAACACTCAGCATGTGCTAGTCATCATTTAAGGGACTTACCTACTTATAGAGCTAGTGACCCACAGCTGCCTGTTTACCATATACTGCTTGTTCTCATGTAGTACCTCTAGGCCCTGTGGCTACTCTGCACTTGAGATGTGGCTAGTCCAAATTGAGATGGACTATAAGTTTAAAACATACACTGGGGAAGAGGAGTTATAAGAAGGTAAGGGCAAAGTGAACTTGAGCAATGTACAATGAAATGCATGTATAGAAATGTAATAATGAGATCCATTAAGCTGTACATTGAAAATTATGAACAACAAATAAATAAATATATAAATAAAATGTACACTTGATTTTAAAGAAAAAATAATGTAAAATATCTCATTTATAAATGCAAAATTGATCTTAAATTCATATGGGACACATGCTGAAATGATAATATTTTGGATACAGTGGGTTAAAATATTTCATTAAAAATTTATTTTGTTTCATGTTACCTTCTTAATGTCAAAATTAGAAAACCAACTTTCACATAGGCTTACATGCCATTTCTTTTGGATAGCACTGCTCTAAATGGACATCCTAGTTGGAGGGGAGGAAGAAGAGCATTGTGGGTAACAAGAACTGCAAGATGAAATTTGGGAATGAGAGTGCCTAGCTAGGCGACAGTGAGAATGGCCTAACTAGAGGGTTTATGTTAATAGCTAATCATAGCAGCAACATATCAAGTGCTTTCTAAGTATCAAGCATTGTTCCAAGCAAGTTAATACCTTAACCTATTTACTTCCCACAACTACCTTATATAGTAGGTACTAATATTAAACACCCCACCCTTTTGTAATTTTAACAGAGGACGAAACTAAGGCACTGAATGGGTAAGAAACTTGCCCAGGCTGACACAGCTGAGGACTGATGAGGCCAATTTGGACTGATGGGATGAGGCTATATTAAGAAGGTCCTTGGTACTGGATGAAAACCTGGGGCGATCCTGGGCAAGGGGCCGTTCTCCCTCCTTCACCTTATTCTGTAGCCATCTCTCAGTTGTTCTATTGTTGAACTTCCCTGCTCGCAGATATTTAGAGAAAAGCAGGAAGGAAAAAGTTTGATGTTTGTCCTTTATGGACAACTTACTAAGCAAGGAAATAAGAGGGAATGCTTGCCTGATTTTTTACTAGCAGGAATTATCGAAAACCCAGGAAACAGATGCTTCCTTGGGCTTTCCATGCTGAGGAGCATTTGTGGATTGTACCTCATAAGAAATTGCATGTTGGGAAAAATAGAATTCACAAGCTATGTCCACTGGAGGAAGTAGGGCTGATTTCTCTTTCTTGATATTCTTTCCCTAATGCTGGAATTCTTCCGTAAGCTAACTCTATCATCAAAGAGAAAAACCTCAGTGAGTTGAAGGAAACACATTTACAAACTCAGATTAGAACAAAATCACTTCACAGAGAAAAGCCACAGGGGATACTTAAAAGTAAAGGTAGAAAAGATGTGATCTTTAGATAAAACTCTCCTGTTATCCTTTACTAAGTTTCCCTTGTGATATTTGTAGAGGAAATACCCCACATCTCTTCTAAGAATGTACTGTTGTTTATCAAAGCAAATACCTGCAAATATCTGCAACCATCTTCATGCAACAGTTGCAGCAAAAAGTATGTGCTTAGGGGGGATTATTTTGTACTTGTTCATTTCATAAAAGAAAGAAACTACTTTCAGTGAACAAGAGATTGAACGCATTAACATTTTATTTATTATATGAACATTTAACTCATTTAGCATTAGAGAGAAAACTCATGCAGATTGAATACCAGTTCAAAACCTTTAATATGTTGCCTCTGATTTTGTCATGGTTTTCTATTTGAACATTTTTAGAATCTCTTGAGGTACAAAAGGGCAAAGGTGAGGCTGAGAGATATAACCGGGAAAAAAGTATTGTCTTAAATCATCCTCACCAATAACATTATCCTCTTTGAGTCATGAAAGTCATTTTATCCTAACTACAAAGTTGCTGGATCAAATCACCATAGCAAGACTATCATGGCACTTTTCCAAACAGTGAAAAGGCCAGAGACAGAGAAGTTGTCTGAGAATGAGCTCCCATCTTACATACAGAGGCACAGCCACCAGCAGGGTTTGCACTTCAAAGCAATTTTTCAAGTAGTGGGATAGGGTTGGGTCAGGCATCTCACACCTCAGGAGATCAATGGCTGGCCTCTGGAATGGCTGGGCTGGAGGATTTGGGGAGGATATCTTCAATGTAGTCAGCAATGGCTACTCAAAATTCAGTTGGTCAATGCAAGTAATCAAGATGCATTTGCTAGCTCATTGACAATATTAGAATTTAGCCTTGTTATCAGGGCTAGGTGGAATCCCAGAGATCATTTGGCCCAAGTATCTAAGAACTTCTATAAATTATATGCAAGATTTTGTTATCTGAGCACTTCATTTATCTAAGTAAAGGATTCTCAAAGCTAATTATGTTTTAAGAGCCACTGATCTAGTTTAGTCTCCCATTCTACCCATGAGGACATGGAAGGAAAATAATTTACCTGAAGTCACAGACTCACTAGGTGATATATCTTTCTATTCATTCCCTTTCTTGTAGTATTTTGATCAGCTTTCTATTGCCAATCTCAACCTTATAGACAATTATTTTCTTGGTACCACCAAATCCATCAGGTAGTCAATTGGCTAGCCAATTGGCAAGTGATTCATAATTATCAACTAGACATCCATCCAAAAAGTTATATTTTGGGAGGCTCCCAGAAAGTATAAACACAGTCCATGTACAGGGAGTTAATAATATAATTGAAGAAATACACAGATAAAGATCAGTGTAGGAATAGTACATCTAAGAATCAAGAGGAAGCCAGTGCAGAACAGCATATTTCAAGAGGTATATTTGAATGGCTCAGTGTGAACTGAAATCCTAATAAAAGTCTATGAGAATCAGGAAGGCCTGTTAAATTTTGAATGTATTTAGATCTGGATAACTAAACTGTAATGGAGAGACCACAGCAATATGAGTTGTGGGTGATGTGAATATATTAAGCACTAAGTACATGTGAAGTACCAAGTAGGATAATCAAAGAGAGTAAATGATGACTCCCTGATAGGAATGACCATTTAATCTACACCAAAGAGGGATATAAAACAAAGACATTAACCTCTAATAGGTAAATAAGCATGTGATGCCTCTTTTCATATACACATAGTCAAGGTTATCCTTATCAACTTCTACTTAACCAACTTGCCAAATTAACCAATGATCTTCTGTGTTTATTCTCAAACCTGTTTGTGATTTTTATTCTTGTTATTATAATTGTTATTTATTTTAATATTCCATAAACCAGTGAAATGTAAGTACAAAAAATGAGTGATAAATAGGTTAAATATTTTTGAAAGACTTGATAAAGCTGAGACACTAAAAAAATGATCTCTGAACCACATAAAAGCAAGATAATGGATGGAGGAAAAGTAGGGAAATGATTATAAAGTTCAAGAAGAATTCTGCACTCAGCTTTGCAAGTGACTGTCTTGTTTTGGTTCACTTGAAAAATCTGTAAGTAGAAAGTGTAGGTGAGACCTTGTGCAATAATATCAAAGGGACACCCCAATCAACAAACCTACATTCAAAGAAAAGACCTTGTTGTTGTTGTTGTTGTTGTTAGGTGCCATCAAGTCGGTATCTGACTCACAGTGACACACATAGGGTTTTCAATGGCTGACTATTTCGTGATTACCTTGGGAGTGGATTGCCAGGCCCTTCTCCTATTTTTGCAGTGCTGGGAATTGAACTCGGGACCTCAGAGACTGCAGCGCAGCGCTCTACCAACTGAGCTAAATCCTAGCCCTAGTCCTACGTTAAAAGAGTGGTGAATTGATAGACATTTAAAGAAGTTAATTTAAAATAGAATGTTTAAGATATTGTGTATTGTTTTTAAAACATGATTTCTAATTTTAACCAACTTTTAAAAAATTGATTCTCACCAGCAGTCCCAACAATATCAGGGGATGATTCCTAAAGGAACTGAATGACCAAGTGCACAGCTATATACTTATTTATTCCCAATCTACATGAGTTCTTGTATGCCACACACACACCCTCTTGTCATTCTTAAAGGTCCTTCTCAGAATAGAATCATATTCAATAAAACACAAAATCAGACTTCAAATACCTTAAAGGACTTTACTGAAGTTCAGTCCTAAAGTACCAAAACAAACAAACAAAACCTGGTGTGGCAAAATCTACAGTAGGAGGGGCAGAAATCTAGACTTTCATAAGTTCAGTGTGAATTCTGAGGACCAGTTGCTACTGAAAAGGCCCAGTGCCCATAGCTTGGGAGAAGTGGTTTCACTGTTGACTATTCTGCAGGAGGCACTTGAGGTCCCTGTCCACTTGAAGCAGAGTTCAAAGAGCAGGCACTGCTTGGCTTGGGCAGAGAAGATGTAGTGAGCAGGTAAGAGACAGACTGTGTGTTGAATGAGATCCAGTGATTACTTAGAGAGAAGCCAATGGCAGTGCATCATAAGGAAATTGCTACCTTTTGGTAGCAATTAGGAATGGCTAAGAATGAAACTGGCTGCCATGGAGGGGATGAACTCTGCACCAATGGCCATATTGAAGCAGAGGCTGATGGCCATCCACCAGGGAAGCTGAGGTAATTAGCAACTTCCCCAACAGGGGAGAAGGTTGGACTTAGTTCAGTGTCTGTGACCTCAATCTACATTGATCCAGAGCAGTGTTTTTTCCATCATTCATAGACATACATTGGACATTGTGATCCAGTAACATCACACACACACACACACACACACACACACACACACACGCACGCGCACACACACAAATGAAAATTTCACAAAGTAATCCTTACTTTTACCGTATGTGATTCCTCTGATATCTTCTTTTTGTTTCTATTCTATTTCCCTTTTGAAAAACGGTTGTCCAGGACCCCTCAGCTGGTTTAATTATCACCTAATCAGTTGTGATCCTCAGTTTAGGAATTCCTAGTCTTGAAGCTGAGGTGAAAAGTGAAGCTTAAGCATGTGAGACATTAACTAAGAAACTGGGCTCAAAATGGTTAAATCCTACTAGGAAAACTACTTTTGAGAGTGGAATTTTTTGGAGCAGAATACTGTCCTCCAGGGGATATAGTAGAACATGCAGAACGACCTTGACAGTGGAGGCCAATCCACTGGCGTGAGAGGGAGTGGAGCAAATGCCTAATTATAGTACAACCAGATATGTGCAGCCACTTTCTCTCAACATGGAACCTATCATTCCACAATTTACTATTTTCTAAGGGACCTTTCATTATTCGATGGCTTCTTTCATAAGTATTTTGTCTCATATTATTCCTTCTAAGGATCATCTTCCCCCAAGTGTCTGTTCGTTTGTTATGCTGTGGGGATTTACGTGTTGCTGTGATGCTAAAAGCTATGCCACCAGTATTTCAGATACCAGCAGGAGCACCCATGGTGGACAGGTTTCAGCTGAGCTTCCAGACTAAGACAGACTAGGAAGATGGACCTGGCAGCCCACTCCCAAAACAATTAGACATTGAAAACACTACAAATAGCAGAGAAGCACTGCCTATATCATCCAGTGTTCCAAGTTTAGCTTCAGAGATAAGGAGGTTTCAGACACTTGGGTGGCATGGCTGTAGACACATGAATAGCAGAGAAGCATTGTCAAATATAGTGCCAGAAAATGAGCCCTCCCAGGTTGGATGGCATTCAACAAATGATTGGGGAAGAGTTGCTTCCTCAAAGTAGAGTCAACTTTAGTAACAGGAACGGAGTAAAGACGCTGAGACCCCCTTTTGCTGATGTGTCAAAATGAAAAGAAACATAGTGACTGCAACAATGGGCTCAAATATAAAAAGATCATGTACAAGGCACAGCGTGGGGTAGTGTTTCGTTCTGCTGTTCTTATTATGAGTCAGATCCAACTTGATGGCACCTAACAAAATCATCTTAAAAATAGAATTCACACGACTCCTCTCAATTATCCCATTCCTTGAATCCAAATGTCCTGTTGTTGTTCTTATTATGTGCCATCAAGCTGGGTCCAACTCATAGCGACCCTATGTGCAACAGAACAAAATACTCCCTGACATTATGCCATGTCTGGCATTATGTCAGTACTTCTCTGCTATTCACAGGGTTTTCAATTGTAGATTATTCTTGGAGTGCATTGACAGATCCTTTTCCCTAGCCTGTAGCACCTAGTATATCCAGATAGTCTCCCATCCAAGAACTAACCAGGCTAACTCTGCTTAGCTTCCAAGATCAGGCAGGATTGGATGCTAGGGTCCTATGGCTGCAGACCCAATTGTCCTAGTACACTGATTATATCACTTTAAAGTATAATTTTACATTTCTGTCTCTCCCACTAAGCTGTGAGGACCTGAGGATTTGCATCTTTGTCTTACTCATCTCTGTGATCCTTGAAATGTCTGCTGCTGTTGTTGTTAGGTTCCGTCAAGTCGGGTCCAACTCATAGCAATCCTATGTACAACAGAACGAAACTCCCTGACACTGTGCCATGTCCAACACTATGTCAGTGCTTCTCTGGTATTCTTTGGGTTTTTGATGGCTGATTATTTTGAGAGTGGATAGCTAGCTCTTCTCCCTAGCCTGATATGCCTGGTATTCCCAGGCAGTCTCCCATCTAAGGACTAACCAGGCCAACCCTGCTTAGCTTCAGGGATCAGACAGGATCGAATGCCAGGGTGCCATGGCTGCAGACTGAGATGTCTGCATGACCTTTCAAAATGCAAATATTTCCAGTTTCTTTCCTACTTAAAATTATCTGTAGCTCCCTATTTCTTTCAGTATAAAAACAGGCTCTTCCATAATGCCTTTCTTGGTCTGATTCTTGCTCACCCGTCTCTTACCAGGAATAGCTCCAAGGCTTTCTAAGCAATTCCAAGAACATTTTCTTCTTGCCTTCAAGCCATTGCTAAGTGGCTTCCTCTGGCCTAAGCCTTTCATGTTGCTTTCTTTCTTGTCTTCTGTTCAATATCTCTCAGATTTCCTTCTTAGCTACTGTAAGAACCAGTCCTAGAAGCCTTCAAAACTGGGTCATCACCTAGCGTCATGGTGCACGCCCATAATTTCAGTAACTCAGGAGGCGGAGGCAGGAGGATTGTGAATTCAAAGCCAGAGGCAGCCTGCACCCCTGAATGAGACTTGTCTCAAAATACAAAAAAATTTTTAGGAGGGATAGGAGTGAGGTTCATGGGTAAAACACTTGCCTAGAATACGCAAGACCCTGGGTTTGAACACCAGTACTGCAAAAACAAATAAACAAAAAAACTGGGTCGGCTATAAATATGTACAACTTTTATGTGTCAATTAATGTTTTTAAAAAACAAGTCCAGACATCAAGCTGTGGTTTTCCATGTCCCTGTCCCCACCTCTGCCTGCAACATGAACCAAACTGGATCATGCTAATGTGCATTCCCCAGTACACTGCCTAGGGGTTGGGAATATAGCTTATTTAAATCTCTTGCACATGGTATGCACATAAAAGATGCTTTCCATATTTGTATGAATATTTGTTCATAGTAGGCACTCAATAAAGGATGGCTGGGCTGAATTAAAATATTTTAGGAAAAACGTGATGCCCTAAACCAGGGATCAGCAAATTTCAGCCAGCTGCCAGTGTTTGTCAACTTTTATTGGACAAAAAGCAAACCCAATTGCTTAGGTTTTGTCCATTGCTGCTTTTCTACTCCAATGGTGGAAAGGAATACTTGAGATGAAGCTCATATAGCTGGCAGAGCACAAAATATTTATTAACCTGATCCTCTGAAGGAAAGTTTGTCTCCCCTAACCTACAACAGAAGTCTTTAACCTTCTGTAACTTTGTAACAGTATAATAAGGCTTATGAACCACTTCTCAGAATGTTTTTATGTGCATAAAATAAAAATACACATTCACAAAGTAAATTATATTAAAGGTAATGATCAAAATAATAAAAATTATGATTTAGTCATATATATAGTTCTTTACTAACACATTAAATAACAAAACCTAACAATGAATTTAAAGCACTGTGATAACTTCAAAGTCATGATAAATGTAACTGGTATTTTTGAGATATGTGCAACAATCGTAATGGGATTAGAAGAGACCTATCATTCTAATGGTGACAAAATCACAGGAATTGCTAATACCATTGTGGTTTGCTGTCTGCATTGATTTATGAAGAAAATGTTAAGTTTCATTTGCTACAACTAAAAATGCAATTATTTTCCAACCAAGGGAAGGGACCCCTGGAATTCTATCCAGGGAGCCCTTGGGGATCTGCCGACTGCAGATTAGGCAGCCAGCACTAAGAGAAGAGACATGATCCCATAGATTATCCAGAGCGAACAGAACAAGAGTGAGAGAAAACCTCACATTCAGAGGAGCCTCCAATTGTATGTGAATTTTAAAGACTTTTTTTTTGGGGGGGGACAGGATTTTCTCTATACTAAAAAGAATTGCAGGGAGTAGTCCATAGCCACTAAACAGTCACATTACAAAAAATCTATTATTTGACCTTCAGATTTCAGTCTATTTCTTTACCTATTGGTTTAGCCCAACAAAATGGCAATCTGATGGATAGAATGGGATAATGATAAACTCAGCTAGCAATCTGTCCCAAGTGGGGCAATAGGAGAGCATACTTTTCACTTACAGTTTACAAATGGTTCCCAAAGCTGTTACACACAAATTCAATTTATGTCAATCTCCATCAGTCTGGCCAGGAATTATATTAGGAATGTTCTCAGCAGGAGGGATTGAAGTTTTGAGGAATCAATTTGTAGAACTGCGGGTCAGACTTCTGCAAAAATCATTCATAATCACCCTTCCATCTGAGCCTGAAAGGAGGAGCTTGACAGCTTCTAGAGTTTCTGGGACCTGGCACCAGTCTGGAAGGTGCTTCTGAGATTTTCAGTTTTTAAACTAAAGGTAAGAAAAAGGAATTCTTGTCATCATGAAGCACCACTTAACATGGACTCTCAGATGACATCTATGCCAGCTCATTCTTGTTTATTTCCAGTTCTACTGCTGCTGCTAAGAAAGGCTCCTATGTAAACAGCACAACATCCTAAACATTTTTTTTTTTTTTGGAAAGAAAGTGGGAATTTTTTCATCCATCCACCATTATCTCCACATTAACTAAATGCAGGAGAATAAATCTTTCGAGTTGAGGAGTTAGCTCAGTGGCAGAGTACTAGCCTAGCATGCACAAGGTCCTGGGTTCAACCCCTAGCACCTCAAAAAAAAATCTTTAAATACTTTCAATCTTAACTTATAAGGGATAGGAATCCAAGACAGGCTACATTACTCTTAAATATTGCACCCATATTTCCAGTTACTGCTATATTTTCTAGTAAGGTCCTAGGAAGAAAGTTGGTGGTTCACTTATTTATGAAGAATTCTAAAACACAAATTTAGATTCCACATGAAATAAAGTCACAGTGGGAACTTTCAAGTTCGCCATATATATTCAGGTTATTTGAAGCTTTACTACATGCTGATATCCCTTTTATGGTGAGAAAACAATAGCAATAAATAACTTTCAGTGGGGTGGGGCAGCAGTGGTGGGTAGGATGGACATGTGCAGATGGACATTGGTCATGTGTGGCTTTTATATCTGCAGGTGGTGAGGTAGGGTGCTGTGGCCTCCAACATAAGTGACGCAGGCTTCATTTAACCACTTGTGGCTAATGCTTTTTAAATTATCTGCTTAAAACTGAATGACTGCTAGTGTGGCAGCACATTTCCATGTGGCTCAGTTTCACCTTCACACCCCTTCTGTGTGAGCCACCATTACCTTCTTCCTGACAGGTGACATACTTACTCGATGCTCCACAAAGGAAAGCAAGTTGGAGGTTACCCTCCCTTCCAGGGGGAAGACAGGTCTTGCCTAAGTAACTAACTACAGGGTTCTGAGGGCAGCACGTGAATGTTGCAGGTATATCTCACTGATGTGAGGAAGGCAGTCAGGCCCAGGGACGAGTCCTGCAGTATGAACAAGAGTTAGCTCAGGCAAGGCTATTCTAGCAGAAACTAGCACGTGCAAAGACTTACACCCAGGAAAGAAGATGCCCATAAAGGAAAGGAGAAAAGGCCCCCTCATGAAAGCTATTATCGGCATAGTTTGCCCTGATTGATCACTTACTATGCATTATCACAGGGGCACTTTTCTGAGCATTTCATGATACCAACTCACTTGCTTTCACAACCACTCTATGAGGTAAGTAAATTCTTACCCCCATTCTACTGTTAGAGGCACAGAGAAGTTAAATAACCTACTTGAAGTCATACAGATGAAAAGTAGTGAGGGCATGGCTTACAAAAGGGAGTCCAGGCCAGAGTCTGTGTATCAAAGCACCCATCTGTACTACCTCACCTATGTCATGTGGATAGACAATCAGAATCACAGATTTTACATGTCACATACTCCAACCTCATTTTCAAATTTTATTATTCTATTTGTTGATATAGTCCTGCTATATATCTCAGACTGGCCTAGAATTTTTCATCCTCATCCCTCACCCTCAGGAGTGCTGGGATTATAGGCATATGCCACCATAGCTGGGTTCCTATTTTACACATAAGGAAATTGAAGATCAAATTAAAGTAACTTTCCCCGGATTGGAATCAGTTTAGAGCTGTCCTTTCTGATTTCACATTTGGACAAACTTAAACCTGATCCCATGAACCAGGCTGTAAGTCTCACTTCTGAATGAGAAACTCCTTTCATCTTTAGAGGTTTTCACTTTAACTATGAGTCAAATCATATAATTTTTTAGAATTATTGAAGGAGGATCCAGTCTGTTTAGCTTCCATTTTGAAGCCCAGACTTGATCTTCATTTCAGTGACAGACGTTGCAGGGTCACTTCCTATGAGATAACTAATTGAGCTCCTGCATTACTTGCAAATTAAAGAAGAGTTTCTGATGGGATAGAAAACCAGATGACTCTTGACAAAAATATCAATTTGTCCTTCAGATTACAAGTGAAATAAGCATGTAGTCATTATAATAAGCCTTAAAGTAGCCCTGGATGAAGGTGCATTTTACAAGTCTTCCTATGGAATATAGGTTGGGTATTAACTCAGTTGGTAGAGTGCTGCTCCACACTCTCTGAGGACCCAAGTCCAATCCCCAGCACCACCAAAACGGGAGAAGGATGCAGAAACACACTCTCAAAGGTATCCTGAAACAATCAAGCATTGAAAATCCTAGGAAGTTTGCTGTGAGTCAGACTCATCTCAACAGAACCTAACAACATTATGGAAGGCATCCGCAAGGGACAGAAAGATGTGAAAGGCAGAAGAGCGTAAACACTACTTCTTCTCATTTATTACTATGACTGTCTTGTGTAAGATTTACAGACCAGAATTTCTTGATCTGTGTTCCTAAAAGAATACTCAGAAATATTCTGAACTTTCACACGCACTCCAAACAAGCTGAGGATGAACTTTCCATGGAAAATAGTCATTGAAAGCCTGAGTCCGCTCTTTCCAGCAGTTGACAATGCAATGCTCTGGAGCAATTTTAACCAGTCTTATGATACCTACAGAAAAACTACAGGGAAGTTCAACAAAAACTATTTCTCACCTCTAAGCAACCTGACAGATAGCACATGTAGGGCATGGTACCCTAATTGGAACTTCTGAGGTAAGGAATAGTTTTCCAGGCCTTTGGTTTTCATCGCCATCATGATGTATATATATTTTGCCTGTGAGAAAGGCACTTACCCCAGGGAAATTCTGAGGCAGAAGAAGGAAGATTTCTCAGATATTTATAGCCAAAATATTTCAAAAACATAGGTAGCTATATTTATGCTTGGTTCTTATTTTATTAAACACTTAAGCATTGCTGCCCACAAGGAAATTTTCAGTATCACTCCAGAAAAGAAATATGTTTCTCTTCAAATGTATAGCTTTTCTGTTTTAAAAAAGCAGTTGAAAGTTTTAAAGACATCAAAATATGTTACAGCTTTTAGGCTTGCTTAGAATTTGCCTCTTCAAATCTTTTCTATGCTGCTTTCCTATGCTTTAAAAATTAAAAATCTACCATTAGTAAGAAACCTAGAGAATCACATCCCCCAGGCTAACATTAGAGGAGACTACAAACATTCTTCCCATCTAAAAACTTTCATCCTGCCTGAGCCAGAGACCAAGCTCCTCTCTGATCCAGTGGCTGACACATCGCTTCAGGGTGCTCACACCAGAGGCGTCCTCTGTCTTGGGGACAGTAGACAGTGGATGAAGAACAAAAACTTGTTCAGACGTAAAAGATCATCATTAGTAAAGTATATCTGAAATAACATTTTTGTTGTTGTTAGGTGCTATGGAGTTGGGTCCAACTCATAGCGACCCACATAGGGTTTTAAATGGGTGATTATTTCAGGATTGTTTCAGGCTGCCAGGTCCCTCACCCTTTAACAACTACTATCAAATAAGTAGGGAGAACCCCCATACCATAGTCTAGTGTAGTTTCTTGAGTTCATTTTTCATTAGTCAGCAACATTTATTTGAAAACTTTTATCAGACTATCTCCTAACAATGCCTTTAATATCATTGTCCCCCTTGAATGGCAAGCAAGAAGAGCACCTGATGTATAAGTGCCTACCAAGACAGAGAGAAGACTAGAGCTTAATCTTCCAGTGACAGAACTGAGATAAATCTTCTGATTAAGATTCTGAAATCTGAAGATAACCTCTGGGGATAGATGGGTGTGATGGCACATGCTGTCAGTTGGAGCATTCAAGAGATCAAGGAAGGATGATCATGAGTTCAAGGCTAGCCTGGGCTACATAGAGAGTTCTAGGCCAGCTTGAGCTGAACAATGCAATCCTGTCTCAAGAAATAAAAACAAAACCAAAAGCTCTGGAGATAAATCAGTTTCTATAATTGTCTAGCCTTAATCTGCCAAAGGCTTGCCTCTTTGGCTGTAACTAGGAAATGCTGATTTACACAGAGGTCTGCCAAATGTTTCTGTACAGGAGATATGTAGGCAAAAGGAATTCAATATTAAATTAAATGGACTTCTCTAGGGAAAAGAGAATCATTGAAAACACCCCAAAGCCTTTACATATATTTTTTAGTCCACTTCCTCTTAGGTGCCATGGAGTCAGGTCCAACTCATAGTGATCCTATGTATAAGACAACGGAACACTCACCAATTCAGAGCTGGGCATACGATCTTTTTGATGTTTAAGCCCATTGTTGCAGACACTATATCAATCCATCTAGTTGAGGGTTTTCCTTTTTTGCATTGACCTGCTATCCTCCCAAACATTATGTCCTTCTCCAGGGACAGGTCCCTCTTGACAACATGTCCAAAATACATAAGATGTGGTCTAGCCATTGTTGCTTCCAAGGAGCACTCTAGTTGCACTTCTTCTAGGATGGATCTGTTGGTTCTTTTGTCAGTCCATGGTATATTCAATATTTGTCTCCAGCATACCATAATTCAAAAGCATCAATTCTTCTCCTGTCTCTCTTATTCAACCTCCAGTTTTCATAATCCTATGATATGACTGAAACTACCATAGCATGAGTCAGGTGTACCTTCGTCTTCAATGTGGCATCTTTACTTTTCAGCACTTTAAAGAGGTCTTTTGCAATAGCTTTTTCCAAGTGCACTGTGTCTTTTGATTTCTTGATTGCTGCTTCCATGGGTGTTGATCATAGACCCAAGTAAAGCAAACTCTTGGACAACCTCAATCTTTTCTCCATTTATCATGAAGTTGCATGCTGAATCAATTGTAAGGGTTTTTGTTTTCTTGATATTGAGGCTCAATCCATACTGAAGGCTGTGTTCTTTGATCTTCATCAATGAATGTTTCAAATCCTCTTCACTTTCAGCAAACAGAGTTGTGTCATCTGCATAATGCACATTGTTAAATGAATCTTCTTCCAATCATGATGCCACATTCTTCTGCATAAAGTCCACCTTCTTGGATTATTTGCTCAGCATAGAGTTTGAAGAGGTATGGTGAAAGGACACAGCCCTGACACTTACCTTTCTCAACTTTAAACTAGGCAGTGTTTCTTTGTTCTGTTTGAATGATTGCCTACTGGTCCATGTACAAATTCCTCATGAGTACAATTAGGTGCTCCAGTATTCACATTCTTTGGAAGGTTATCCATAACTAGTTGTGATCCACACAATCTATTGTCCTTTCATAGTCAATAAAACATAGCCATCTTTCTAGTTTCTCTGCATTTGGCTAATATCCATCTGACATCAGCAATCATGTCCCTGGTTCCATGCCTTCTTCTGAATCTGGCTTGATTTTCTGGCAGTAGTAGCTTTTGAAGGATCTTTAGCAAAATTTTATTTCCTTGTGATATTAATGATACTGCTTGATATTTCCCACATTCAGTTGGATCCCCTTTCTTGGGAAGAGGCACAAATATGGATCTCTTCCAGTCAGTTGGCCAGGAAGTTGTTTTCCAAAACTCTTGGTATAAACAAGTGAGCACCTCCAGTACTGCACCTATTTGTTGAAATATCTCTATTGGTATTCCATCGATTCCTATTGGTATTCCATCGATTCCTGGAGCCTTGTGTTTTGCCAATTCGTTCAAAGTAGCTTTCACTTCATCCTTCAGTACCATTGGTTCCTGATCATATGCAACCTCTTGAAATGGTTGTTCATCCACCAATTGTTTTTGGTATAATGTTTCTATGTATTCTTTCCATCTTCTTTTGATGTTTCCTGTATCATTTAATATTTTCCTTGTAGACTCCTTCACTATTGCCATTTGAGGTTGATTTTTTTTTCTTCATTTTTTTAAGCTTGAGGAAAACAGAGCATATTCTTCCCTTTAGGTTTTCTATCTTGAGGTCTTTTCAAATGTCATTATAATATTTGATTTTGTCTGTCAAACTGCCTTTTAAAATCTTCTGTTTATTTCTTTAACTTCACTGTACCTTCCTTTTACTTTTGCTGCTCATTATTCAAGGGCACATTTCTTAGTCTATTTTGACATGTAATTTGGTCTTTTTTTTCCTGTCTTTTAAATAACCCTTTGCTTTCTTTATGAATGATGCCTTTGATGTCATACCATGACTCATCTGGTCTTTGATCATTAGTGTCTAACACATCAAACCTGTTCTTGAGGTGGCCTCTGAACTCAGGTGGGATATACTTAAGGTCATACTTTGGCTCTCATATACTTGTTCTAATTTTCTTCAATTTCAGTTTGAACCTGCATATTAGCTGTTGATGATCTGATCCACAATCAGCACCTAGTCTTGTTCTGACTTTTCATATTGAGTTTTCCTTCATCTCTTTCCACAAATGTAGTCAGTTTGATTCCTAAATGTTCCATTTAGAGAATTCCATGTGTATAGTCACTGTTTTTGTTGGTGAAAAATGTATTTGCAATGAAAAGGTCATTGGCCTGATAAAATTCTACATGCAATTTCTAGGATCACTTCCATCATCAAGGCCACATTTTCTAACTACTGAGCCTTCTTTTTTGCTTCCAAATTTTGCATTCCAGTCACTAGTAATTATCAGTACATCTTGATTCCATGTTTAATCTATTTCAGTCTGCAGAATCTGGTAAATATGTTCTCTACATTTGTGGCCTTAGTTGTGGTTGCCTAAATTTGAACAATAGTCATATTAACTGGCCTTCCTTGTAGGCGTATGGATATTATTCTGTCACTGACAGCATTATACTTCTCTTTATCTTGTCATTCCTGGCATAATAGACCATATGATCATTTGATACAAAATAGCCCATGCCAGTCTATTCTAGCTCACTGATCCCTAGAATTTTGATGTTTATGCACTCCATTTCCTTTTTGGTGATTTTTAATTTTTCCAGATTCATACTGTGTACATTCCCCATTCCAATTATTAATGGATGTTCACAGTTGTTTCTCCTCATTTTGAGTTGCACCACATCATCCAATGGAGGTCCCTGGGACTTTACTCCATTTCCATCATTAAAGTAGACTACTTTGAGGAGGCAACTCTTCCTCAGTCATCTTTTGAGTTCCTTTCAACCTAGGAGGCTCATTTTCTGGCACTATATCTGAAAGTTTTTCTCTGCTGCTCATAGGGTTTTCAATGGCTAATTGTTTCTGGAGTGGGTTAGATATGTTCTTCTCCCTAGTCTGTCTTGGTCTGGAAGCTCAGCTGAAACCTGTCCACCAGAGGTGGCCCTGCTGTTATCTATAATACAGGTAGCATAGCTTTCAGCATCACAGCAACACGCAAGGCCCCCTCCTGGGTTGCTTAATTAAAACAAAAATACAGGCATCCCTTTTTATCTATGGATTCCATACCCATGAGTTCAACCAATGAATGTCTATAATATTTGAAAAATATATACCCTACTGAACATATACAGATTTTTTTCTTCCCCCTTATTCACTAAATAGTAGCATATAACAACTATTTATAAAGCACTTATGTTTCATTAGGAATTATAAGTAATCTAGAAATTATTATTTCAGGCTGGGATTTAGCTCAGTTGGTAGAGTGCTGCACTGCAGTCTCTGAAGTCAAGTCCCAAGTTCAATTCCCAGCCCCACAAAAATGTGAAAAGGACCTGGAAATCCACTCCCAAGGCAATCCCGAAACAGCCAGTGAAAACCTTATGAGGGTTGCTATGAGTTAGATACCGACTCGAAGGCACACTACAACAACAGAGATTATTTAAGTTATACAAAAGGATATACATAGATTATAGGCAAATATTTTACCATGCTACATAATGGACTTGAGGACCCACATTTTGGTATCTGCAGGGCATCCTGGAACCAACTCCCATAGACACCAACAGATGACTGTACCATAAACCATATAGTTTATAAGCAACAGAAATTTCTTCCAGTTCTGGAGGCTAAGGAATCCAAGGTCAAATGCCAGAATATTCATTTTCTGGTAAAGCCCACTTTCTGGTTTATGGATGGTATATTCTCACTGTGCCCTTACATGGCAGAAAGGGTAAGGGAGCCTCTAAGGCCTCTTTTATAAGGGCATTAATCCCACTCACGAGGGCTCCACTCTCATGACTTAATTACCTCCCAAACACCACACTTCCTAATACCATCACCTGGTGGTTTACACTTCAACGTATAAATGGAGGAGTGGTTCAGACATTTAGACCAAGGAATACATTAACTGCAATTTCTGATTTAGAGCCCAGGAAAGCTCTCTGTAAACATATAACCTCACGTACTCACCTATAATGGGATGGATGCTGAGATGTTTACAAAGGGATTGTTTTGCAGCCCAACATTAAATGGCAACAAACTGTGAAGGTTTTCTTTCTAGAACAGCAGCAATGGCAGTCTAAAAGGAGCCTTCCCTCTCCTCTGCCAGCAGGGCCCTGGGCAGGCTGAGCCCAGGCCTTCATCTCTGAACGTGGATCACAGACATGAAGGGACCTGGGGTTTCATTAAAAAAGGGCACTGGGTTGGTTATTCTGTCCTGAACCTTCATTTCATGGTGGCAAAGCAACCTAAACAATTGAATTTCAGTTTCTTCTTTTGTAAAAGGGAAATGGTAGCATGGTGGGAAGGAAACAAACATATACTGGATGTTGACTGTGTATAAATGTGAAGACTATGAGTAATAACGAAAGTTGCATTTGCTTGATATTACAGATAAGGAAGTGAAGGTTCTGATCTGAGAAAACTTGACTGAAGCTCCATATTCTGCAAGAGACAGAAGTAGAATTCCTATTCCAGGAGCTGTATGCAGGAGCTGGCTTTCTCCATACTACCATGGAATACCAAGGAGTCCAAGAATTATAGATTTGGAGCTGCCTTCCAGGACATTATGAAGGTATTTTGTCAAGGAAAATAGATTGAAAAGAATTGACAGTTTGTATGAATGATGTAAAATTTTAAAATATAAATAGTAAGAAGAAACTCCTCAAATGTTAGGAATAGTTATAAATGTTAGATTTATATTTTCAGCTCTGGGGTTGAATCCAGGGCCTGATGCATGCTAAGCAGGTGCTATACCATTGATCCACACCTTCAGCCCTCTTTCTATTTTTAGTTTGAGACAAGGTCTCACTAAATTTTATAGGTTCCCTCAGGGCTCAAACCTGTGATCCTCATGCCTCAGCCTCCTGAGTCACTGGGATTATAGATGTGCACCACAGCCCCTGGACTAGAATATATTTTTGTTGGAAGAAATTATAATTATTAAATACAGGTACATGACACCTATTATTCACTTCATGCTTTTGCAGGTTTTTTAACATGCGCAAAACTTATGTGATTTCACTTGATTCGCCTCACCGCACACTATAAGGCTGGAACTCCCTCTTGTCTAGCTTCTGATTTCAGCAGCAACTGTTATGTGAAAAGTTTTGAGACAGCTCAGCCTGGCCTCCAATGCCAGCATCCCACCTTGAGCATTTGCTATGTTTATGTCACTGTCATTCCTCCCTAATCCACACACCACCACAGCCGGGAAGTGTAGACAGTTATACCCTGTAGAGTAACCTTCAAACAAGAGAACAGAAGCCAATGGGTAAATGTCTCCTGCCTTTTTATGGGCAAATCCAAGAGGAATTCTGTAGGCTTTAGAGAGATCTCAGGGGAATCCAGGCCCCAATGAAGACTCCATAACCTGTAATAGTGACTTTAGCAATACACCTTTATATGTCCTCTTTCCCTGGCTCATTGTCCCCACTTTCTCATTCCTGCTTCAAAACAAGCTATTTGCCTCCAAGTCCTTGTCTCAGGCTCTGCTTGAGGGGGCCTCAAGCCATGAGAGGTATCAAGGCTCAGGAGGGAAAATGATGTGTTTGGGGACACAGAGCTGGTGAGCAGAGGAAGCAGCTCTGCCTCCCAGTTCTTCTGTTTCTGAACGTCATGACTCATCTTCTTTCAAAAGTGCACACAGGATTAGGAAACTGCCATTTCTACCTTTTATCAACACACTAGACATACAGCAAGTTTTAAAAATACATGTTGAGTGCAAAATTAATAATAAATGAAAACTATCATCTTTGCTGGTGGTTGCACAGATGATCTCCTAGGCTATGACAAAAGAAACTTTGCATTTTTCAAAATTTTAAATTACTGCATTTTGATCTGTTGCTGTTGTCCAATTTACTTGTGGAAGTAAACCATAAATGTTAACTTTTACCCTAACTTTTACAAATGGAAAGGTGAAGTTTTAGAACTTTTGGTGTTACATATTAACTCATATTGGAATTAGGATTAGGATCCTTTCTATTCTAGTCACATTCTAGCCTTTGTCTACCAAATCTGCTCTAAAGCAGGATTGTGGATTACCCTTAAGGAAGAGCATTGGTCTGGGGCTTTTCAGTGAGCATCTTTTCTTTTTTCTTCGTTCGTTCCTCCCTTCTTCCCTCCCTCTCTTTCTTCCCTCCCTTCTTCCCTCCCTTCCTTCCTTTTTCCTTCTTTTTCTTTATTTCTTTCATCAAAACTTCCTAGCACCCATTTACTTCCTTTCCAGGAGTTGTACTGTAATTTTTCTTTGAGGGTCCAACTCTCTTAAAAATTCAATCCACACACTCCATGTCTGAATGGCTATTAATTCCAAAGTTTTCAATCAGTGCTTGACCAATTCATGCATTCTTTTCACCCTGGCTACAGCGATTGGCTCAGAACGTATACCTGGCCAATCAGAATAAATATCAAGACTTTGCAAGGTTCATGGAGAAATATCCACTCTTTTCCCACTAGGGAGCTAAGCAACTGGACAGCAAGGCTTCAGTGTCCTGTGGCCATTTTGCCATCTATTGGGAAAGCCTACCTGAAAATAAATCAATAAGGCAGAGAGATGGATGGAGACAGACTGAGGAAGTGGCACAGGCCTAGCGTCCTCTGAATTTAGATTTGCCACTGGATTTTATAGTCACAGGAGCCCATACATTACTGCCTCAATATTTTTTCAAGCTTCTGTCACTTGAAATTCAGCAAGTCCTGCTTGAAACAAGCTCTGAAGGAACAAATATCTGCTTTCCACAATCAAAGAATAGTCTGAGAAGTCAAGAAACAGAAGCAGAGCTAATCAAATCTTGGCAGGATCCTTTGACCCAGCTTCAGAGAGCCTTAGGAATGAGATCCTGCACAGTCTCTTCATGAATCCACAAAGCAGCAGGCCTCAGATGAGCTCCTCATCTTTAATGTAGAACATTCCAGCTCCATATATATAGTTTTCAGACTCACTCAGCAGCCTCCACTTCAACTCAAAATCCAACTACAACTGGAGTTCAGAGGAAAAACCTTAGATTGGGAATTCCTTTTGCTTCCTTTTTTCTTTTTCTTCCTTTTTTAAAATAAAATTAAACAGCAGTATTGGGAATTGATGTTTTTACATTTTTCTCCCCTCCAACAAGCTGAGTAACAAAAACTGGAGACACAGATGGGGAGGAAAAAAACTGAAATCGAATTCAGAAACTTGCCCTAAGGTAATATGGACGTGGAGGATGTGATGCACTGTATTTGTTTTTAAAGATTCTTTCCCTTGCTCCCTGAGAAAAGTCATCAAATATTTACCCCAAATATACTGTTTCAAAGTCAGAAGGGCAAGTTGCAAGCTTGAAATGCAAGGAGGCTTGTTGGCAATGGTGCCCCAGGAGTTTTCAGAGTTCATAAATGTGTCTGGCTGTGGAAGGGAAGTGGGAGAGAGGTGGAGGAGAAGGGCCAGGTTTACCAGAGGTGCCACTACCAAACAGATGGGGGAACAGGTGCCTGTCTAAGTATAAAAATGAGCCTGTAAGCCTTTGCACCTCCATAAACACACATGTGGTTGAGTCATAGAGAGGATCGCCTCTCTAGTCTTACATCATGCTGAGACCAGCTGGAGTCCACTGATGTGACGCACACACTTACCTGATGAATTCCACAGAATAGTACTGAATGGGGGAGCTTCCTTCACTCTCTCCATGCTTCCAAGAGAGGGCCACCTCGGAATCCGAAACTACAAGGACATGTGGCTGCTGGGGTGCTGCTGGGGGCAGGCAGGAATCTAGGCAGGACAACAAATACAGCTAGATTTGGCTGGTGGTCTCAGCTTCTGGAGAAGTTGAATACATAAAAAAACATGTGAACGTCCTACAATCAAAACACCTCGGGTTGAAAGCAGCCTCAAAGCCCAAACCAAACAAATACCAAAGTATCACAGCTGCATTTACCACATAAGGTTTGAGTTAATGAGAGCTTCTCTTCCCTTATCCTTCCAGCACTTCTCGAAAGACAACTAATTTGGCTCCATTGGTGCTGGGAGTCTTGTGCCCTTTAGAACCTTTTACCACACTCCCAGTTCCTAACCACCTTCTGTCTCTGTTTGTATGTTGGAATTGATATTTACCTCCAAGGAAAACTGACTGCTTACCATTACTGCCACTTACATTCTAGTTCTTTTATGTGTGTGCACTTCCCCTGCTAATGATCAGAATACCCAGCAATAGCAGACATGGGCAAATGCCCTCGTGTAAATGCGATCCTGTCACCTGGTAACTACAGTTACCTATCTTCATGTCAAGACTTCCAAACCTCCCAGTTTTTGTTTATACTATAGCTTGGGCCTGGAGGATTCTTCTCACCTTCCTAAGCATTTTTTGTAATTCAGGCTGAGGAAGCATCCAGGTCACTTGCCTACCATTTCCTTCTCCCTCCACAAAGAGCCCATTGTGAGTAGTGACTGTAGTCGGCCCACCTTTGTACCCCAGTGTCCACCCTGGTGCCACTTTAGTGAACATTTGTTGGATTCTCTTTGTCTATAAATCAATGTTTCTCTCACTCCCCTTCTTTGCCTTTGTATCCTACTCACCCAGGAAATCTCCACTTAGTTGCCACCTCTTAGGAAGTTCTTCCTTCATCTCTATGTGGTTATGTTCCAACAGTGTGTGAG